>JARJDX010006464.1:0-11090 GCA_030264735.1 Gymnusa sp. GC000175
TCGTAAATATAATTTCTTGCATAAGCAAAAAACAAAATAATGATAGAAACCTAAAAATCCAGTTCACCTTGTCGGTTGTTTGATTAAAACAATTTTAATACCAACGTTAATAATTAATCTGTTAAAAAATCGTTCTGCATACATTCATATTTAATAGCCCGATAAAGGGCATTTGGGCAATGAAAATCATAAAAGATTAATAATTAATCTAATTGCACAAGTTGGCGTTGCAATAAATTGCAAGTGTAAACTTGTTAAATAAAGTGTTAACATTCTGATACCTTTCAACTTCATAAACGTTTATGGACCATTTTACGACGTTTTCGAATATTTTAATAAATTTCTGCATTATTTTTCAATTAAAAACCCCTTTGCACCGTGTTTTTAGACCAATTTCATCCCGGTTTTAATTTAGTTATTGAAGTAAAAATTAAATTTATTACACCTGGCTTGTTTAGTACGCAATAGGAAATTAATTAATTTAATTATTAAATATTAAAAATATACACATGTTTTTATTATTTTTAATTAAATTATAATGACAAGGTGAAATATTAAAAATAATTTTAATTTTAATTTTTTTTTGTTAATGGCAAAAAATGAGGAAAGTGTAAATGTTGATTTATCATAGGTTATTTGTTGGGTTATGTTTTTGGCTTGTAATGCAATTGTAAAAGTTAACGTTTGACCAGTTTTTTACGTTATTTCCTCAGGGCTAATAATATTGGGGCCCAATTAGGTGTGCACCATCAAAAATTTAAATAAATCACGACGAATGAAAAATGGGAGTTGCTAGCATTTTGTTTTTGTAGTGTATAATCTTTAAAACACGATTTGGATTATACATTTACATGTGTAACGTAATTGCATATTTTAAATTAGAATTTTTTATGTGTGTGTTTTTTTTATGTGTGTGCAGAAAAATATATGGAGTAAAAAAATGGAGGTGTGGTCACCACACGACTTTTATTTACTAATTTGAGATGTTGCATAGCAACAGAAAACAATGAGTTCTTAAAATGTTAAATTTTAAAAAACTCAATAGATTTTGAAATATTCGCAAAAAAACCTAAAAACCTCACCAATTACCACTTCCTATTTTTGGATTTTAGCCAAAAGTCACTGGGACCTCCCAATTTTTGTTAAAAGCTTAAATATGAATTTTTAGGACGATCAGTTCAACCGTCTGGGCTATAGAGTGGACACAGACACACAGACAGACAGACACCACTTCGAAATCAACTTTTTCTGAATGAGGGAGGTCGAAAACGGATATTTTCGCAAAAATCTCGACTTTGAAAATTGTCTCGATTACTATATTACTATACATACTTTAATTTACTTTGTAAATGAAAGTAAAAGTAATATACAATACTGTTATCCTGCAACGAATTCAAATTTTAATTAAGGATGTGTCTGCTGGTGCTGTGCATTATGACATTTGTCGAGAGTATATATCTGTTAAAAACCTTTTCCAAGAGGTTTGAAACTTTTACCAAATTAATATATGGAGTAAAATATAAATTAATACAAAAATCCTACAGCGAGTTTAATTTTTTTTAAGAAATTGTAGTGTGCATTATGAGTTGACATTGCTAAAGAGTACGTATCAGTTGAAATCCTTTTTCAAGAGAATTGCAGGGGCTTACAATTTTCACCAGGTGTTCCCCAATAAGTAGAGTAAAATATAGAAAAATTTTATATAAAAATTCTGAGGCTTTACCCCCGAACCTCAGAAAGAAAGAAAAAACGCATATTATATTGATTTATCGGCTTCACACCCTAACCCAACCGCAAAGCAAAATTGAAATGGTTGTAAATTATATTTCCTTAAACGACTCTGCGCCCTAACCTAATCTAAGAGAGAGAGAGAGATAGGGAGAGAGAGAGAAAGAGGGGAGAGATAGAGAGTACAAAATAAATTATTTTAATAATAATAATAATAATAATAATAATACTGTATACCCTAACATACCTTAGAATTTAAATACACATATAAAAATCTGCATTTATTTCAGTTGATTCCATAAGCCACGTTGTAGCGACTTTTTAAATTAATTGTCATTATACCAATTTAAAATCTTTCGATTTTTATATCTGCGCATTCATTATTAATTTACTCTCATTGAAATATATAATATATCCTTGATACGAATTGAGTGTAAAAAAAACAACGTATAAAATTAAAAACTACTTCCCATTGATAATTAGCTCAGCTGCAATTATAAATGCAAATAAAAGTTCTTAATGCGGATTAAAATGGTTAAAAAATTACGAATTTTATTCTTTTTATAAAAATATAATTTCAAATTCTCTATTATATTCGTTAAATTATTTTTAAATTGAATTTATGTCTTTCTATTTCTGCCAATCATTACAACATCAACATCAATACATTCCCCGTCGTATTTTTATTTGCAATCTTTATTTTTTTCAAGGCTGTAAAAATAACATGAAATATAAATAATGTAAAAATTTTAAAATCTTGATAATTTTTTTTATTTAATATATCATTCCATACCTTACATTTTAATTATTTTTTTGTAGCATTTTTTTTTAATATTTCCAAAATTTTAATCGATATTTCAGAAAATTTAAACAAATTCTTAAAAACATTTAATGATAAATGTCACATGCCATATCAAAATTTTTGAAAATGTGTCAAAGTGTCATATAATTATAAAAAGATTTTAAATGCATTCAGCTATCAAATTTAGGATTTGTTTAATTACTTAAAATGTAATATTACTGTGAAATACGTTAATATAATTTGAAATTTTTATAAATATATACAGGGTGTCCGTGTTTCGAGCCCCACTATTGGGATCTCGAGAACCGTAATAGATACGAGGTAGGTTAAATTAGGGCAAAGTTGCCACATAAGAAGACCAATTTAATGATGTATTTGTTTTTTCTAAAAATATGCATAGGTAACTAGATAATGCGAAAATTTAAATTTTTGCCGATATTGTTTTTGGCTTATAACTTTTTTAAATGGTCAAATACACAATTTTAGTTTGCACTTTATTTAGGCACTTTTTTAAAAAAAAATAGAATCACCAGGTATTCTTAATTTTGTTTTAGTAATACTTGATTCTAATTGGTTAATAAGAATTAAGTTTTAATCTTCTTTAAATATTTCATTCTATAATTACTTAATCCTAATTAATGTGAAAATAGTTGTTGGCAAGATGGCATTTTAATTTATTAAATATAATTTGACACCGTTTGAGGTTAATTTCATGAAAAAACGTGACATTATTTTCATGAGACAATCAATAATCTAAATTTTAAAGAAAATTATTTAAATTTTTAAAAAAATCAACTAATCGTCGAGCAAAATTATATAATTTTACCAAAATAATCGCACTTTTAACCAGAATCATTTAGATTTTGACAAAAATCGATCCAATTTAAATAAAATTATCGTATTTTTTTTATTAAAATTGGTTAAATTTAAACAAAATTATCGCAATTTCAACCAAAATTATGTAAATGTTGACGAAACCGCCTAAATTTTACCACATTTATATCAATTTTGACCAAAATAGTTTACTTTTAAAATAAAATTTCTGAAATTTTACCAAAATTACGATGATATACCAAATTTAAAAAAAAATCTAAATTTCCAAAAAATTATCTGAAATTTTATAAAAATATTCACAAATTAAATTAATTTTTTGAAATCGTTCGTATTTGAATTAATATTTGACAGAAACTCGTTTAAAATTTGGAGAAAAGATTGAAATTTGACCAAAATTATTATAATTTTAACTAAAATCATTTCAATTTTGACCAAAACAATTTGATTTGCATAAAAATGTTACTAAAATCATTTGAATTTTTATTAAAAAAATTCACAAATTACCCAAATTTTGAATAAAATCAGAAATTTTAATTAAAATCAACTAAATTTTGATGAAATGCACTAAAAATTGCAAGTTTATTCAAAATAATTCTGAAACTTGCTTAAATTTAAAGAAATTTTTTTTTTACTTTTACAACTTTAATCAACATTAAAAAAATGGTGGATGTTGGTTATTAGATTCGAGAGTAATTTCATCCCCGACCACATCAATTTTAAAGCGAGTTGGTATTTTAACACCCACACATTTGTCATTTTGGTTAAAGAAATATGGCTATATTTTTGTCAAAAATAACAACTATGTCAAAATTTCTTCAAATTTCAAATGAAATTCGTGATCAGACTTATAAATGTGAAAATTAAAAGATTTTTATAACAAGACGATTATCGGGCCAAAAGTGGCAAAATATTTAATGGACGTCAAAAATACAAGAAAATCGGCTCGGAAGAAACGGTTGAAAAATAAATTTTAAGACAGACAAAACCAAAAATAAACTTAAAATGTGTATATGACTTTTTAATCGTATTTTCAAATAGTATTTCTAGATTTAAATAAATATTGTAATACGAAAATGAGAACAATCCAATATTTATAAATATTTTATTTACAGTACATACACTTTTAAATTTATTTAATTGTTATTGTAGGATTTTATCCCTAACTGGCTATCGAGTGCGAGGTCCTTCGGTTGTGTTAATTGTGGTATATGCGTTATTTGAATGACTATTACTCTACATTGGGGAGTCGCCTCCGCCTTTTTAGTTTTTTTTTTTTTTTTCTAATAAATGGTAACCCAATGCCCTGTGATCGAACCCGGGAATCTGTGGGCTAAAATTTAGTGCTCCACCACTTCATTATTTATTAGGAGTAATATATTAATATTTTATTTAATTTTAATATTCTTAGCAACCACAGACGTTCTCTATAATTATTATAAATAAATAAAGACAGACAAGACACGATTATCGACTTTTCTTAATAAAAACTTTTTATCTAAATCGATAAATAAACCAACTTTTGCCTATATAAACATAAAAACCATTAAAAATAAAAGCTATAATTAAACGGCTTTGTTTGATTTAATTACAATTTCTAAAGCAAATGTATAATATTACCCAAGGGTAATCCAGGAGGTCCTAATCCTGCAATACTACGTCCCCAATGTTGTGCCTGAGCACCCTGGATAATAGCAGTGACACTCATCATTGGCTTTTCCTTTTTCATCATTTTAAACTATCGCAAGAAGCTCTCACACAAAAATTAACCTAATCACAGCCCTAACCGAATCACAAAAACTCAAAATACTGTTGTACTCTTTGGTCACGAAACTCCGCACGTCAAAACAAACAAAATGCAATCGGAAATAGGCACCCAGACGAGTAACTGCGTGATAATTTAATCTCGCAGCGCGCGAGCCAAGGAAACAATGACGAAATTTTTGTTTGTGTTTATATGTTTTAATCGGTGCGCCGATTACATTTTTTTTGGGTTTCCTTTTTTTTCGGCTCGTAACAAACACGCACTTGTGTGGAAACGTCTGGCCGTTTCACGGTGCACGTAACGTCTGTCTGCAGCGAGACAAGGATCGTGTACTGCGACTCCTATGAGCTCCAACTTCCATTTCCACCACGTCTGATTCACCTGTTTGGAGTTCCGCTCGTTGTCCCTCTACATTTTTCACAAATTATATACTTTTTATGTAAATTTTGCAAATGTACGTTTCTTATTGCATACAATGTGGTTAGCAAGGATGTTTGGGAGGTACAATCGGAGATAAAAATGCCTAAAATTAAACATTTGTAAATACTATTTTTTTTTTGGCATAAAAAAGGAAATTCATATAGATAAAGGTAGAAAAAAATTTGTAATTAAATAAGAATAGGGAAATTTAATCTATAATCGTGAATTAAATGAGAAATAACAAATAATTAAAAAAAAAAATTAAATAATTTTTGACAGGGAATTGCCCTGATTTTAACTTAACGACAAAAAATAATATTATTTAAAACTTTATTTTTTGTGAATATATAATGTTTAATTTTACTAAAATATTATTTAAAACATCTAAATATTATTTATTTTTGATAATTACCAATAAAAAGTATTTTTAATTATAAAAATTTTTATTTGATGGGTATTATTTTGATATACCTCCTATACATCCTTAATTAATTAATTTAAATTTAAATTTCTTGAAAGTTGTTTATAAAAACAGAGAGTATAAGACTCCGGTTGTTCCAAGTACTAATGATAAAGAAAAGTAGTGAAAGAAAGTAGTTATTTTGGTCAAAATCAGGGACTTCAGTTAATAAAATTTTGAATGGTACATTCCTGTATTTAAAGGGCAAAAACTGACAATGGCCTCAAAAGCCCTGGCTTATAGGAAACAACTAACAATGACCTCTAGAGCCTAGGCTTCTAGAAAAAAACTGACCAATGGATTCAAGAGCTGATAAAGATAAAAACCTCAATAGTCAAGATGCCAAAAGAACCTTGGTGTTCCTAAGCTTGTTAAGGCAATTGGTGTGGCCATTCTAATTAAAGGGTTTGGATTCTGATGACTAAACGTCATTCCTGATCCAACTCTTCCCGAGAGGCTCCATATCTTTAGTGGTATGCCTAATAGTCTTTAAAGAGTCTAAAGCGGTGGCAAAATTTATACAAATTTTGCCATCTCTTACCGCTTTTGCAAGGCGAGTATCATCCATTACCGTGATGTGTTCGTTTCACTCAAGCCACACCCTCTTTGTACTTATTTTGCAATGTCGGGTGCACTGCATCCGTCCATAATTTCTGTGTTGGTTTTGCGATCCATCAATGTGTAGACAGTTATTAAGCGTAAGGCTCATTCCTTAAGCTTGTGTTCTTTGATAATTGATAGCAGCTCTTGCCTTTTACCCAGTAGCTTTCTTCTTTATTCTTGATACACGTAGGATATGTACAAACAGGTGCATTTCAAATGGATCGATCCGGTTGTCTGGTGGTTCCATAAAGGAGAATGAAAAGTCTTTCCCATATCAGCGCACCATAAAGATGCGAAGTTGTGGATTGAAATCTCGACTCGGAAACCTTTGGCAAGTAGTGTATCAAGAATATTATCGCAGTGGTAGGCGTCGGCTTTATGTATAACGTGACAAAGGCCCATTTCAACCAGTCTGTCGGTATTTTTCCAGTTTTATATAAAATAGAGCTGTCAATAAGTGCATTCAGCGAAGCAAAGCTTCTGTCATTAAGCGCTTTTATTCAACGCTTAATTACTTTTTGTTCCCTGAATGCACCCAATCACTATCAATAGGTTTTCTTTCAGTTGCTGTGTCTTGGTTTAAATTGGAATAATTTTAAGGCCACTGAATGATTCATGCCCAGTTCCACAGCTTTTCCATTATTCTCAAGCCTTATGATGCACCTTTGTAATATCAGGGCTGACTTCGTAAACCTCGTTTCAAGTAGGTGGCTAATCAGACTTTACGACGATGACTAGATTCTTAATATCTTTTTAATTCTTTTTCGACACCCTTTAATTTTCATTGTTATTATTTTTAATACGTCTTGGTACCTTGTACGTTAACTCTTGATAAGGATTTTTCTGTACAATAATTAGGTCATGTTTGCTTTGGAGCGCTTTAATTTCACTCTTTTTGCCATACAGCACTCCTTCGCTCTTCCACATGCTTCTCTGACTGCTGCGTTTAACTCCTTATAAAAGTTGCTATCTCTATTTTTTTTTATTTTGTACTCTTTTCTTATATTTATTCCATTATTCACTGTTGCTTCTTACCAGATGGTGAAAATCCTGCTGCTTCACTTCGGTTATTACAGAGCGAGAGATTTTCATGTCTATAGACGCAGGAAGAAAACTGCTGTTAAGTGCTGAGAACAACCGATCTGTATGGAACCGCACCAGACGGTGGATTCATTTTTTTTCTTTTTTTTCGTCCCGAAACGGGCCTTGGGTTTTCCTATTAACCCCATACACTCTGCTCGGTCTTCCGCGGCTTGCCTACAGCTCCTTGTCTACAGCAGTCCTTTTGAGTACCTGCTCACGCCATCTTCTCAGCACAGCCTAGGATTGCCAGAGAGCTCTTTCCTTTAAGTCTGCAATTTAGTGCTTTCTTTGGTATCCTTTGGACGGGCATTCTCTGAACATGTCCCGCCGTAGCCGTAGCCGTTGGGTTCTTATGAATTTGGAGAGGACTGACTTTCTGCGGAGTTCAAAGTTGTATCTAACTCTCCATACGCCATTTTCATTTATTGCACCATAAGCATCTTTTTCTCAAAGGTGTCCAGAGCTCCAGGTTTCGCTTTCGTGTAATATTATTGGGCAAATTAGTGTTTTATAGAGTCTTACTTTGCTGTTCCTGTTGACATCTTTGGACTTCATGATTGGAAGCAGCGAATAGTAGGACCGGTTTTCTGCAGTTATTTGCTTCTGGACTTTATTTGTCTTATTATTGACCCTTGTTAAGCAAGACCCCAGGTATTGGAAACTGTCTACAACTTTAAAATTATGAATACCGATTTGCACGTCTTTTTCCGAGAGTTCTACTGCTTCTTGTCTGCAGCATAAGTTTGGTTTTACTATGGTTGACTTGTGAGCCGATTCCCTCTGCAGTTGTTTTTAGTTTCACCCATGTCTCGTCCACATATGGTAGAGATCTACCTAAAACGTTCAGGTCAGCTGCATATCCTATAATTTGCCGTGATTTAGTTGGGATTTTTAAGCTGGTGGATTCATTACCCTGAGGCCATTTTGCAAATAAACCTTACCTTTAGCACCCATCCCAATCATAGCATTAAAGTCACCAAGTACTACTGTAATTACTTCTTTTAAACTGAAATAGAACGCCTCTATTGCGTCGCCTAATTTGTCTTCAGTAGGAGCGTAAGCCTATAGTCTCCAGTAGGAGTAGTAGTAGCTCTTTTCTATTATTCGACACTCTGCATATTTTTTATAGTTTTTCCATCTTTACTATAGAAACAAATATTGCGAAAAAAGAAATACATATTTTGGATGAAAATGTGAAAAGAATTTTACTAAGTGGTGTTGAAAGGTGAAGACTTGCGAAGGTAGTTAAACAAAAATTAGCGATAGGCAAACTACGAAACTAAGTTACAGTATGAAAAGCAGATACAAGCTAAAGATGCTCTCTTAGAGAGTACTGGTTCGGAATCCAATCTAAACTATAGGTCCACCTGTAATGGTGCATTACAGGCAGAGAAGAAGCTAAACATCAGAAGTGGCATCTTAAGAAGCTGACGACGACTGTTTGTGTCCATAGCAGAAAGCTACACGTGCTCACTTGCTAATGCAAAACGAACAGCAATAAACAAAACATAAAACTGGTACGATCAATAATATTTTACATCATTAATTGTTCACAAACAGCTGATTTTTTTAAAGGCAAAGATCGGACCGTTAATCTAAACTTTACTTAAAATAAGCAAAAGTAAATCTAAATATCTCTTGAAAAAACTTAGAGGGCAAAATATTTATGTAACACGCATACATGAAACTTGTACAGAAGGTAATAAGCTACAGGCAGCGTGGGAAAAAAATTTACGAATTCCAAATGATAGCATCAGTTACGCATCAAGCCCACGGCTTAGGTAGATTCATAAAAGCCTACCTTCAAAATACCTTTATCACATATACTGGAACTTTCAGATCAAAATAGAAATAAGCAACCAGTATATCCAACTTATATAAATTACCAACGTCGAATATCCTACCAATCACTTTGCGATTTATGCTTAAAATATAAGTAGCCACTACACCATCACGACTGATAAACATATCACAAATCAAGTTGACTGGGTAAATATAAATAACTTACAGCTTGCATTTATTGCGTTGGAAAAAGGCACTTTTCACTTTGCCAAATAGAGAAGAGACTTGTGCTTTACCAACCAAAATTAAGATCAAAACTAGTACCAATAATAACTAGACATGTCATTTCAAACTTCTCTAACAGCCAGTAGCAATCAATAAATGTGTTTATATACCTATGATATATTTTATACCCGAGGATACAGCTTTGCCAAAGCGAAGTAAAAGGGTTACACATAAACACAAGACGAAAAATATTTAAATACATCGCTAACATAAGATAACTATGACCTTTTTACCAAAACGGAATCAGCAGATGCTCCAAGAGTACCGAAAGTAATAAATTATAGGATAGACCTAAGAAAACTCTAAATTATACCAAAGACTTCCATACAGCAGACTAGCTGTTGAAGAGTCTAAAAAGCGCAAGGACAAAAAAAATTGAAAGAAGCAAAAAAGTTACACATTCCAGGTTTTTGTATAAATTTGTTGGTAGCTCTTATATTCACCAACCAAATAACGCGGTAGAGCTTAACAAAATGGCTAGCAGGATAGATGCTCTTTCTAAGGTTTCACCAAAAGTATAGGAGGAATATTACATACCAATTAAAACGTTTTTTAACGATTTAACCCAATAAAGAATTCGCTAACCGTTTTTTTAATTAATAAAATCAAGCAAGCTAAGCCAAAAATAACAACAAAAAGATGTTCCGAAGAAGAAATGGTATTTTTAGAATTTTTTTAAAATACTGATTTTAACAGTAAGGATTATTAAGTTCTATTCTAATATTTTGGATTCAGGAGAACTACCCACTCCCCAAAAAGTCCAAAATTATTGTTATAACAAACTATGATCAATGAACGAGTCTTTAATTTTATATATTTTTTGGTAATGCCTAACACCCTCTCTATAGACCACATGCCTGTATCTTTTAATAGCTTTTAAAAACGTATATTAATACCGGTGCATACATTATTACTTTAACAATATCTTTTATATTCATAGTAGTTATAAGCGATCAAATAAGGGTAGATTATTATCAACTCGTTATCTTAATCATGCTCTTGTGTGTATTTCTGTTAAAATTATGTGGGTTAGGATGTACCTGGGCTTTTACATATTATTTAAATGTTATTTCTCATTCGTTAATTAAAATGATGATTTTAATTAACAAAATGGTAAGTAAAGTAATCAATACTTACTCAAATTGTATGAAATAAATGTAAAAACAAACAACGGAAGACTTTATGTTTTTCGTTTGAATTAAATTTCGCTGTAATAATACTTAGGTACCTCTTAGATGTGTTTCTTAACACAGTTTCCAGTTTAGCAATAAAGTCAAGTTCTGAAACATTAACCTCCTCTTCGTAGGTTATTTTAGCACCAGGGTACAGAA
>JARJDX010006471.1:0-19595 GCA_030264735.1 Gymnusa sp. GC000175
CGTAAAAATATTTAACGCGGAGAAAAATTATTACGGAAAATTAATTATAAATAATTGATCGCAGAAAATTGATCACAAATAATTGATCGCAGAAAATTGATCACAAGAAAATTTATTGCAGCGAAAATTTATCGCATAAAATTGATCACAAGAAAATTTATTGCAGCGAAAATTTATCGCATAAAATTGATTGCAGATACGTTGCTCCAAAGTTGTTTCTTACATTATATTTCCAAAAAAGAAACAAAAAAAATTGCTGTAATAGGTTAATTAGATATAATAGCTGCATTTCAGTTAGTTATAAATGGTGGATTTACCCATGGACGCGCGTCCCATGATGAAAATCAGAAATTTGCGATCTGCAAAAATAATAACAGACTTTGAATGGCGGCCAATAATGCATTCCTCAATACATTTGCAAATAGTATTCAAAAATTCAAAATTATAAGGCGCATTTAATCATTTTCAAAAAAATTATGAAAATATTGCCGAATTTGAAATAAAAATGCGCATAAAAGCAGCTCTACGTTTGTTCCTGAAATTAATGTCGTGCGTTTATTTAAAGCATTGTGTGAAGTAAAGAACTATCCTGAAGAAGCCTAGATTGTTCTAGACTATATTAGAAACAATTGAATTGAATTATTACGAGGCTGGAGGTTGAGCCAAAAACGAATAATTCATGTTGAGCGTGTCATCGTTTGTTTAATGAAATTATTGGCGTTTCTCATCCTACAACATAAAAATTTATAAATCAGCAAAGCATAAATTTTCTGCGATAAATTTTTCCTGCGATAAATTTTCGTACGATCAATTTTCTGCAATCAATTTTCTCCGTGATAATTTTTTTTACGATTAATTTGCGAACCCTAAAAGGAATGATTAAATATATGCAATATAAATGAAAAAATAAAAAAAAACAGACAAATAATTTTTATATTATATTTTTAAATCTCATACATATCCCATACATTAATTGCGATTGAATATATGTAAGTTTTATAACATTTGTAAGCTAAAGGATCCGATTTTGACTAGAAGCTATATATTTAATATATAATTTAAAGTGAAACTTGCACATAATCTTACATTTTATAATTTTAACACAAATATAAAGTGACACGTCTTTATTAAATGATGAAAATTCAATGTGAATTGAGCTGTTGTGCGTAACAGTAACAAAAAAATAATTAATAATTTCGTAACAAATAAGACAATCAACAGATTTTTGTATGGAATTTTGTTAGCCAATTTAATTTTAATCTCGTCTATTGAACATGATACTTCATTTTACATTGAAAATTCATCAACTAAACCAGCAATCATCGTTCATTCCTGCTCTGAATAATCCAGATGTAAACTATGCTTCTTAGTTCCTCCAAGGCATTCTTTGATTAGCACCAAACTTACATATATAGTTAACAATAATCTTTATTGTGTACTAATTACAAGCTCAAGAGTTGCCTGAATTCACATTATTATTGACCTAATTCATTCTATTGAGTCCAGTTTTCACTTCGACTAGATTTTTTAGTGTGGCCCCTAAATAACAAAGTGGTGTTTTACGTCACGTATACCAAATTTCCTGTTTTACTTACTATCCGGTAGAATTGATCATATTTTTTATTTATTTGTAATATCGAATCCACACTATACGCATTTGAAAATATTTATTTATATATTATATAACATGTTAAGCAGCAAACTGAACTCAATAAAAATATTCCGGTCAAATACTAAAATATACTATAATTTGAATGGATATATTATTTTTATAACGTCCCAGTCATACCTTAAGCTGTCGCTAGCTAATAGGCCATAAACAAATATATGCGAATATGTTGATAAGATTATTAAAAAAATCAAACGATAAATCAAAATTACATCCAAAAACCTGTAAGGGGGGGTATAAATATAAATAAATATAATATCAAACGAATAAATATTTTTAAAACATATAAGTAACTACCTTCTAAATATTTAGTGCACAATAAATAAAATAAAGCGTAATCTTCTTTGGCATAAAGAAGTACATTTATAAATAATATATAGTTTGCTATTAGTACAAAACATCGTTTTGGACTCGAATGAAAACGGCCTTTTCAAATAACACTTGTCGCACGTTTCCAATTTCTAACAAAACTATGGGTATCACATCAGATATATAGGTTTTTTTTTGTATAATTACATTCAAAGCAACAGAAACAATTATATAGAAAGCACCAACATAAAATATCCATTATGGGAAAGACGCTATGCGGGTGTGTTAAGTTCATTCATTTTATTTGTTGCGGATTGTCTTATGTTGTTGATTAAGCCTATATAGTTGTTTCTTGCATCTAGAGCTATTGATGTTCTTAGCTGACAAAATTAGTTAAAATACCTAATCTAATTTATTACACACAAATAGCGCCAGAATTCGACGCAAGAACGATTTCTGAATTTGAAACTAATCAATATTATCAACTTTCTACCCGAGAAAGTGTAACAATATTAAAAATTTAAACTTTATAAATGAATAATAACAGTAAACTTTACAGCTCTGTTGAACAAGAATCAAATCCCTTTGTAAAGAGCTAAACAGAAAATATTGGATGTGCTTGTATCAACAGAACAAATAGTTTTAATTTAAATATCCTATTTTTATTTTTAAACCAGTCTAAAAGTTGGATTCAATATTTATTATTAGTCTACCTAATTAATGCGCGTAGAGTAAATTACTTTTCCATTTTTTTTGCTTGGCTTTCTATGACTAACCATTTCTGTTCTGTTCAAAATCTGTGTTCTAAATTATACAAATTTTAAATGCGGTGTGAAGAGGTAATATGCTAGGAAGATTTAAGATCAAATTTATTGGCATTGTAATACGAAAGATGGACGTCTTCTTGCTTAAAATTATAATGGATACAATGTAGATTGAGTGAATTTCGTTTTAATCCATAATATAATTCGTTGTGACAACGTTCCGTCTACATTTAAGATTAAGTACTCACAAACATATGTTTTTGTTATAAGATGACGAATTTTCTTGATGAACATTATTTTAAAACTCCAGACGATACGCTGAGCACGATGTTTCATGATCTTGCAGATTAATTGTGCAACGACTCGCAGATGGCGAAAGGTCTATTTTGTATTTTGTTAACAATTCTTCATTTTCAGCCACCCAGTAACCCAGAACATCGGTGTCATACGTGGGGATGATGGTTACTTCTGAAAATTAATTTCATTAAACAAAAATTTTAAACATTACTTGAAATTAAGTTGGAAATCTTGCCTAATTCTTTATCCTCCCACGTTTGTTTGGCTTCTAGAAGAGCGTTGTAGACTTCTTTGCTCGGCTCAATGCCGGAAAATACGTAATAACGCGCTCGTATGCGTTTAAAAAAATCTACATACGTATAATACGAGTTGCCATGATGAGGAACATACGTTAAGTCAACATAAACAGGATTAACCTTCTTCTTTTTCGATGGCGATTCTGAACGTTTTTTGTCATCATTAAGTTTATTTTTTACACTAACATTAGCGGGCAACTTCCTTTCCTTTTTTGGCGTTCCTTTATTATCATTGGGTGGTGCAGGACTGGGCAAACCCAGTGGTTTACCCCAAGATTCAATTGGATCCTTTTTGTCTTTTTTCTCGGACGATGATGGCAATTCAGCACCAATAAAACTTGATGTCATTAAGTCTTGTTCCTTCCCATTCCTATTAATCTGATCATCAGATAACAAATGACCAGTTTTTGTAAGACTCTCTCCACGTGCCTCTTCATGTTCTTGCAACGCTTTCTTAAAATCTACTTCAGGTTCATCACTCGGCAGCGCACCATAATAGGACGTATTCATGGGATCCATAGCGGTCATTTTCTTTACAGGACTGAAATCATAAGACGAATGTCCCATTTGCGACGTGACGCTTAATGGGGAACTAGGGACGTCTTCATCACTCTCCATTCCAGTTTCAAGATGTGTTGTTGATTTAGTTAATTCATCTATTGATGGCTTTATTTCAATACTTAATTCTGTTTCTTTTACTGAAGTTACCATAGTTGCAGCAGCTTCTTTAACATTAACTTGTGAAGTTTCTTTAATTTCTGCTTTTTGTTCTAAAGTTACGTCTTTAACAATTGGACTAACAGGCACTGTGGGTGGTGTAGAACTACCTGGGATATGCTTTTCATGTGTTAGGATTTCTTCCATTTCTTTTATTTTTTCAATATCGGCTATATCTGGAGTAGATTTTCCACTTAAATTAGTTTCGTCTACTTTTTTGGATGGACTTAAATCGGTTGATGGACCGGGGACAACACTTTCTTC
The DNA here is from genome assembly GCA_030264735.1 of Gymnusa sp. GC000175. NCBI lineage: Eukaryota > Metazoa > Arthropoda > Insecta > Coleoptera > Staphylinidae > Gymnusa > Gymnusa sp. GC000175. Next base: position 4,317 of record JARJDX010006471.1, read on the forward strand.
GGAAGTTGTTTTAGAAACACTACTCACTTCTTTAACACTTTCAATTTGTGCTGGGATTATTTCGTGGACCCTTTCAGCGTTAATAAAATCTTCAACAGTTCGTTTAATTACCACTTCTTTTGGTTCAATTTGTTTTGAATCTAATGTCAATGTTCCGGAAACTATTGATGATTTTCTTGATGCATCATTTTCATCTTTTAAATCTGGTGTTGATTTACCTGATAATACAGATGAAGTTTTAGTATTTTCAGATGTTATCGAATATTTTCTTGAATCAAATTCATCTTTCATATCGGAAATTGTTGACATTACGGATGATTTACGTGAATCTTTTATATCTGGGGTTGTTTTTCCGGATTGAGTTTCTTTCAAATCAGGCGTTGATAATCCAGACAAAATTTCATCTTTAACTAGTTTTTCATGCGATCCCAATTCTAAAGTTTGCAAACTGCCTTTTCTTTCGGTTTCCAATTCGCATGTATCATGTATTACATCACCATTTAATATTGTTTTTTCATTCGTAAATGAAGACGTAATCGTTTCTTCCATCAGTTCCTTGAAAACGTGCGCCGATTTTAATTTTGATATATCATCGGGTAATTGTGAAGCTTCTGAACTAGATGGCTTCGGCGTTTCTTCAATTGATTTTTCTAAGGGCAGTGATGAATCTTTAATATCAGGTGTTGACTTTCCCGAATCAAGTTTAATTGTGTCTCCCTTTGATTTATCGTCTTTAATATCGGGGGTGGATTTTCCGGATGACACGGTTTCAATTTCTAATTTTTTGTGACTATCTGGTGTTGACTTTCCTGACAAAGGAACGTCTACAACTTTTTCTTTAATATCCGGGGTTGATTTTCCGGATAATTGCTTTTCAGACCCTGTAACATCTTGCGTAGATGTGGATAATTTTACTTTCTCAACCTTTGAGATTTCTTTGATTACTTCAGGAGAATCTAATTTATCATTTCCATTTTCTAGAATATCCGCTTTTTCCGATAAAAATATTTCTGCATCTATTTTTCCTTTTAAATCAGGAGTTGATTTGCCAGATGTAGAAATTTCTGTATTAATTACTTTACACGCAATATCGGGCGTCAATTTACCAGAAGATTTAACATCGGGTGTGCTTTTACCAGATGAGACATGATCTGAAATCGTGGCATCATGTTTAGATTGGACATCAGGTGTTGATTTTCCAGAACTTAATAATGTTATATCATCGGTAGTCTTAATAAAAGTTTCAGTTTTATATTCACTACCCGTACTTATATTTTCAGGAATATCAGGTGTGGATTTTCCAGATAACATTTTACCATTTTCTTCTAAGCCTGGTGTGGACTTTCCAGATTGTAATTTACCACCTTCATCATTTGCAGACAATTTATGATGAATAACTGAAGTAGATTTTTCTGATAAAACATTTTCACTTTTATCAGGGGTCGATTTTCCTGTAGATAATTTACCTAATTCTTCTGGAATATCGGGTGTAGATTTTCCAGATAAAATTTTACCATTTTCTTCTAAGCCAGGTGTGGATTTTCCTGATGGCATTTTTTCATGCTCCTCTGTCGTCGACAACTTATCATGAATATCTGGAGTCGATTTTCCAGATACAACTTTTTCACTTTTATCAGGAGTTGATTTTCCTGTTGATAATTTATCGTGAATATCGGGAGTGGTTTTTCCAGATAAAACGGGAGTAACATCCTTAACAACAGTTTTATCTAAAGAAATTTCTTTAATATCTGGTGTTGATTTTCCTGATGCAGCACTTTGTATTTCTAATTTTTCATGAATATCAGGCGAGAATTTTCCTGATAAATTTATAGGCGTACTTTCAACTTCTAACTTATCCTGACTGAGCGGTGTCAATTTTCCTGATATACTATCTATAATATCACTTTTACTTTTAATATCTGGAGTAGATTTTCCTGATGAAGCCTTATCTGAAACGGACTCTTTACGTAAATCGGCTTTATCTGGTTCAGCACTTTCTTCAACAGTTGCTTTTGCATCGGGAGTGGATTTTCCTGATACACTTTTTGGTGTTACAGGTTTACTACTTTCATCAGATCCATCTTTACTTTCCTCGGGTAGTAATTTATCTATTGCTGGTAAGTCAGGAGTAGATTTTCCCGACAAAACAGAGTCCTTTATATCTGGTGTAGTTTTTCCTGATAACACATCACTTTTTGGATCCGGTGTAGATTTTCCTGATAATACAGAACCTTTAACATCTGGAGTGGATTTTCCAGATAAAACTCCGTCTTTAACATCTGGAGTTGTTTTTCCAGATGATGCGATATCTGCATTTAGACTGTCCTTGCTGGACTTTATATCGTCAAGTTTTTCTGTTTTAAGACCCAGATCCATATGAATGCTTACTTCTGGTGTATTTTTTCCAGATGCAGATTTTTCTGATAAACTAGACACCGATTTTTTTCTATCCGGAATTATTTCTTCCAATTTTATATCTGAAGCATGTAAATCGGATGTTGATTTGTCGGATAAAGCTGTGGCCTCTTTTGCATCCTCCTTTTTACATAAAATATCTGGAGTAGATGTTCCAGATATTTTTTCTTCTCTAACAGTCTCAATTTTATCTGTTAAATCTGGAGTTGATTTTCCAGAGAACACACTTTTCGTATCTAATTTATCTGTTAAATCAGGACTCGATTTTCCTGATGCTACTGACTCACTAGGTTTTTCTAATGATTTTGAATCTGATACAGATTCTTCAATAGTTATTTTCTCACTAACTTCTTTAATGTCGGATTGGGATTTTTCATCATCTACTTTTTCTTTATCTTCTTTATGACTTTCTACATCTGGCGTTGATTTATCTGATTGTAATTCCTTAGCAGCTATTTGCTCTTTTACTTCCTCTTTTGAGCTTGGAACCGATGTAACAGTTGTGGTTTCAATTTCTGATTTAATTTTATCCCCACTTACTTCAGGAGTCGATTTACCAGATGGAATTTTATCAGTTTCTAATTTACTTGTAACTTCTTGATCCACTCCATTCTCAATATCAGGTGTTGACTTACCAGATGGCAATTTATCAGTCTCTAATTTACTTTCCAGACCCAATTTGTTTACATCTGGTGTTGATTTACCAGATGTTTCTACATTATCTTTTTCTGTATTCTCTACGCTATCTTTTATTTCTACAGGAGTAGATCTATGAGAAGAAACCGAATCTTTCCTTAATGTATCTTTTTCATCCGATGTTTTATGTTCATCTGGTATTTCAGGTGTCGATTTTCCTGAAGAAATTTTATCAGCTGCTAAACTGTCTTTAATATCAGGTGTTGATTTTCCTGACGCTGCTTGATCAGCAATCACTTTTTCTACATCCGGAGTTGATTTTCCAGACGGAATAAGGTGTATGTTTAAATTTGTCGATTTATCATCTAGCCCAATAATATCTGGGGTTGATTTACCTGAAGAAACTTTATCCGTATCGACTTTATCTTTAATACCTAGCTCATTTACTAAATCTGGTGTTGATTTTCCTGATGATTTTTCATCAATAATTAGTTTTTCTTTAAAATCTTCATCAAGTTTATATGCATCTGGTGTTGATTTTCCCGTTAATACTTTCTCTTCATCGTCTTGCACATCTTGGGTTGCTTTTGACTTTTCACTACCAATTTTTTCTTCATTTACAGCAGCGGTAATTTGTTCTATAATTTCTGGTGTTGATTTACCAGAAGGCATTTTTTCTGGTTCTAGTTGTTTTGAATCAAGTTTTTCAATAATGTTAGGTGTAGATTTTCCAGATGGAATTTTATCCGTTTTTAATTTATCTATATCTGAAACTTGATCTTGTTTATCAACATTATCTGGTGTTAATTGGGCTGATTTTAAATCTTTATCTATAATATCAGGAGATGATTTCCCTGATGAAATATCATTATCAATTTTTACATATTCTTTTTTATTTGCTAATTCTTCAGTTTCATGTTTTTCCGTATACTCAACTTTTTCACTATCTTCTTCTTTAACCTCCAATTTTTTATCAATCAATTGCTCCTCTTCAATTTCAGATTTGATATTCTCAAGAGGAGCAGATTTTTCTTTTATTACTTTTTCATATGCTTTATCTGCGTCTAATTTATCTTTTTTCTCTGGTATATCTTCAGATAACATTTTTTCTGAGACCTCCATTTTTTCGGGTGTTGATTTTCCCGAAAGTCCGTTCATTTCAGGTTTTGATTCAGTTATTTCTTCACTAGCCTTTCTGGAAGAAGAAGTAGATTTTTCTGCAACTTTAACGTCAGGTGTTGATTTTCCGGAAGCAATGGAATCAGCTCTATCAGACATTTCTTTGTTATCGGCTGGTTCTAAGACTGTTTTGTCTTGTAAAATATCTGGACTTGTTTTTTCAGAGGAAGATGCATTATCTTTTGAATCAGATATTAATTCTTTTTCGCTTTCACCTTTAACATCCATAGCTTTTGATTTTTCTTTAATGTCGCAGGTCATTTGATTATCATCTAACTTGGTATCACTTGTTTCAACGGAACCTTTTTCTGATGATGTAGATTTCTCTGATAATACTTGACCATTTATTATATCAGTGGCATCGGCGTTTAATTTAATTTGTTCTTTTTGTGTTACATCAGGTGAGGATCTGCCTGAACTTTCAGAGCTTTTGGCAAATACAATTGATCCTGGAGGACATATTACTGTTTCTTCTCCCCCATCTTCACTGGAGGCAGTAACTAACATTCTATGAACAGTACCGGTTATAACCATATCTTCAGTTGGGGATTCGTCAGTGGATTCAGTTCTTGCTGATTTAATGTCGGAAATCATTTTAGAACTGGCTTCTAATAGTTCATTGGAATTTTTAATTAGTTCGCTTATTTTGGTAGTTTCTTTTGTGGTGTTATTGGAGTTTGAGTCGATATCATCTTCCATTTCTTTCATAACTTCATCAATTTTTTCTTCTTTTATTGGAGTGATGGTACCGGGCATTTCTGTGGATGGAGAATCCACTGTTGTGATGTGAGTTTCTCTTAATTCCGTTGTGTATCCTCCGTAAACAGTAAAGGGTGTAATTTCTAATGGTATTTTTCCTTTAAATTCTTCAAGCGGAGCTTCAGATTTTAATACTTCTGCAACGCTAGCAACAATTAAGGCAACATCTTGTTCCCTTTCTTTGGGTGATTTTCTACCAAGATCTACTTTATCAATAAACTCGGCGTCTATTAAGCCTGGCAGTGGGCAAGCCATTGGAGAATCGGGACTGCTGTCCTTTATATTTATAAATTCTGGATGCTCGGGACTATCAAAACTTTGGATTTCAATATTTATATTTGCAGCATCTTTAGATTCCGTTTCAGCCGAATCTGCGTCTTTTTTCTCTTCCAATTTTTTCTCTCCAAATAAATTTATTTTAAATTTATCCATTCCGGATAAAATTCCTTCCTTTATATCTGATACAGTTTCTGATATTTTCTCTTTAATTTGAGTTTTACTCTTTTCCACCTCATCTTTTATTTCCTCTTGCACCTTTGTTGTCATTTCCTGCACTTCTTTTTGGACGTCTTCAATTTTTTCATCAAGTTTAATATCTTCTTTCAACTTGCATACATTATCTTTAACAACTAGCATTTCAGCAGCATCTTTAATTTCTTTTCCTGAATCTTGAATTTTTTCAACAGTTTCTGTAAGTTCAGTTACAACGGCGTTTTTTTCTTCCTTTACATTTTCTTTAATTTCATCAATACCTTGCTTTATTTTATTTATATCGTCATCAATACTTTCAACCACTTTTTCCCCAGAATCTTTTAGTTCTTTTGCAGTTTCTGTTATTTCGGAAACTGCTACATCTTTTTTGCCAATTAAATCTTCTTTGATAGCTTTGGTTAAATCTTTAATGTCTTCAGTAGTTTGTACAATTTCTCTTCTCGACTCTTCAATGGTGTCATTGGCGGCTGTTTTAGAACCGACGATAAGTTCTTTTGCTAAATCTTCCGCTTCGGCAATTTTGTCACCAACCTTTTCTTCAACATTTTTTAAATCTTTTTCAATTGCTTCTTTTAAACTGTCTTCAACTTCATTTAAATTAGATTTGATTTCATCTTTTAATTCTGTAACAGCCTCTACAAATTTATCTTTTTCTTTTTTTATTTCTCCCGAGGTCTCCTTTACTTGTTCTTTCAATTGTTCATTAACATGCTTAACTTCTTCTTTAATTTCACTTTCAGTTTGTTTTAAATTATCTGTTACTTCATCTACATGATCCAAAATTTTTTCTTTTATATCTTCAATTTTTTCTTTAGCACCTTCCATTTTATCCTTAGCATCTTCCTTTAATTCATTAGTCACATCGTTAATATCGGAAATGTTTTCTTGAATTTCATCTAATAATTTTTCTTTTAAATCATTTTCTTCTTGCACTATTTGATCCTTAATAACATCTTTAACAGCCACAACTTCATCTACAACTTTATCTTTAATATCCTGAGTAATTTGTTTTAATTCTTCTAATTTCTCACTATCTTCCTTAACGTCTTTTACAACCTCATCGGATACTTTTTTCGCAACTTCTTTAATGTCTTCTATTATATCTTTAGAGTCTTCTATTATATCTTTAACGTGTTCTGTTATATCTTTGGAATCTTCTATTATATCTCTAGAATCATCTTTTACATCTTTTAAGTCTTCTCCTACATCTTTAGAGTTTTCAATTAAATCTTTAGAATCCTCCATTCCATCTTTAGAGTCTTCTATTACATCTTTGGTGTCTACTGTTAAATCTTTAGAGTCTTTAATTAAATCACTTGCATTGTTATTTATAGCAGTCTCAACTTCTTCTACTTTATCAGTAATCTTATCAATAATTTCACTTTTAATTTCACAAACATTACCGGTCAGTTCATTCACTAATTTATCACCAGTTACTGTTACACTTTCTTCTACTTGTGCAACGCTCTTCTCCAATTCATCACTAATTATTTTTATTTCTTTATCTTCTACAATTTCTTTATTTTCAGCCTCAAATTCTTTGGATATTTCTTTTTTATTATCACATATTTCTTCTTTAGGAGCTTCAGTTACATCATTTTCACTAATCTTCTCATCTTGTTTAAGTCCATTTTCAGCTATTTCATTCACACTAATCTTCTCTTCTTCTTTAGGTTCACCTATGATTACTTCATTATCACTACTCTTTTCACCTTTTCTAACGTCTAATTTGATTGTTTCATCAATAATTTCTTTTTTTTTATCAACAATGCTATCATCTGCAACACCGGAAAGAGTTTCTTTTGATTTTAGAGTTGTGTCTTTTAATTCAGGGCTAGTCTTATCATGTTCAACAACTTCAACAACTTCAATAACTTCTGCTTCCTCAAAACTTTGCTTTTCTTCAAGTTTGGAATCATCTGCAGCATCTTCAATTACTTCTTCAACTTTTTCATCAATTTTATGTGGAACATCATCCATTTTTAGCTCGTTTTCTTTAGTGGCATCTTCATCAGCAATTTGTTTTGCTGCTTCTTTTGAATCTTCAATAATTTCATCAACAATCGCTTTTATTTCTTCCTTACTCTCATCTACAGTTTTTATTACGTCTTTTTGTGGCATTTCCTTTGATTCCACAGGTTTTTCTTCCTCGGTTTGTTCCTTCTCAACAATTTCTTGTTGAGTTTCATTTACAGCTTCTTTTAGTGCTTCTTTAACAACCGTGACAGTTTTATCTTCCAACGTTGGTTCTTTATCGGCTTCCTTTTTGTCAGCTTTTTCATCTAATTTCTTTTTATCCGCAGATTCTTTCCTTATTTCATCTTGTTGATAATCAACATAATGATCAGCAACTTCATGAACAGGTAAATCAGCTACTTCATCGGGTGTTTTTACAATATCTCGAATGTGTGATTGTTTATCAAGTCTGATTCCAACCACTGGTGGAATTTTTGGTAGGGTTTCAAACGTTTTAGTTGGCAATTGTATAACTGGAATTTCTTTTTCTTTTGTCTCCTCCTTTACGTATTTTTCTTTAATGACTTGATCAACAATGTCTTCTTTAATTTCGTCTAAAGGTATACGTTCATCTTCTGGTAAAGTGGGTGCAGTTGTCGCGCCTGATTCGACTGTGGCAGAAAACTTTTCATCGGGTTGTGATTCTAACGCGTTAATTTGTTCGTTAGTGTCCTTAATATCGCTTTCAACTTTTTTATCACTATCAATTTTATCTTCCGGACTGGTAATTGCAACTTCTTTAACAACGTCTTGAACAATTTCCTCTTCCTCAATTGTAGCTGCAGTTGTATCTGGTTTTTGTTCTGTAGCAATTTCTCCACTTAATTTCCTCTGTTTTTCAGATTCTTCGCTATCTCTGGCATGTTTTTGAGTTTCATCTTCTGGCACTTCAGTTGCTTCCGTTTCAATAACTACTTTTTCCACGATTAAATATTCTTCGTCTGTTTTTTCTTCAATTGAAATATTTTTAATTTTTCTTAATTCTGATTGACTAGTTTCTATTTCTTCGCCCTTTCTAAACACAGCCTCGATTTCTTGAACGACTTCCTGTTCTTCTTGTAAATCCGCGAGTTCTTGAGCTTTGAGTTGTTCTAATTCTTCCGGCGTTAACTTTGATATGTCTTTTTTGTTTTCTTGATCTGCAGATGGGGTACTTACAGTGCTTGAATCTGTTGTTCCTTCTTTGTCGAGTTTTGCTTTCTTTGCTATACTTTCAGGTTTTTGCACTTTTTTAATTGGACTACTAACTGGTGGTTTAGCAGCGGGTGGAGTCGGGGCTGGTTTGGGTCGACGAGAAATTGGTTTACGTTCAGGTTTAGGTTCTTTTTTCTCAGGTGCTGCTTTGGTTGGTTCTTTTTTTGGTGCTGTTTTATTTTTGGATTCAAACACTTTTCTGTTATTTGCCTCTTTGGCACTTTTAGCTGGAGTTGAACTTGGTGAGAATTTTGTCTTTGGTTTAAAAGTAGGTTCTTTTACATCACCGTTTACTTTGGAGTCTATTATTTTCTTTGGTGTAGTGGGTGAAGGTTTCTTATCGGCACTAATCTTTGGCTTGCGTTCAGAAGACTTGTTTGCATCAGCTTTTCGAGCAGGTGGTTTGGAATCAATTCTTGATTTGGCTTCAATTTTAGGTTTTATTTTATCCTCCGTTTTTCCATTAAGTACTTTTTCTTCCTGTGGTTTTGGTGGCACGCTCTTATCGCTATCAGTTGAGTCGGATTTTTTAATTATTTTTGATTCACCATTTTCTGAACCATTTTTAATGCTATTATCAGGTATTTTATTTTCGGATTTTTGTTTATTATCAGGTATACGTGGCGATTTTTCTTTTTTAACGTCGGAAATTATTCTTTGGGGTTTTTCAGCTGGAATTATTTTGTCTAAAACGCTATCTTTAGTCTTTTTAATATTGGAAGGTGTTAATGATTTTTCGGAACAAACAGGGTATTTAATGCATTCTAATTGTCGCAACCTATCTAAACCTTCGAAGATTTTGTTTTGTGGGGTGCTTCCCGGAAATAGTATCCTGGTAATGTTATCACTGGGGTTAGATGGTTGCCAAACTAATAGAGCGCATATTGAAACAAGATTGGGAAGAGGGAAGTTAAAATCTTTGCCGATTTTAATATTTGCAAATAGTTTGCTGTCAATGTTATTCCATTTTTGTATAAATTCTCGCACTTCTTTGGATTCTTTCGCTGGGCTGAGAACGTACATATCTAACGTACCGTGGCCAACTTTGTGATATAGGTTAATTGGTTCTGAATCCCGGTAACAAGATTGTGGTGTTAAGTTCAGGTGTTTTAAATTAGTTACGATTTCATGGCCTTCTTCTAATAAATTAATTAAAAGAGGGTCCTTATCTTTATCGCCATCGGGGCTTAGAAGAGCTTTCCTTTCCTAAAAATGTTATATAAACTTGTTATAAACAGACAGAAATAATTTAAGTGGGATTAGAAAATACCTGAATGTTGCAGAAAAAGTGACCTATTTGTGGATAAACGGCGTTTTGTTTCTTTCTCCTCAAAACGGAACTTATGCCGCATACGTTACTATTATTTAACCTAGTTAAGAGAACTGCATCTAATCTATCAAGGTGTCGGACGAAATCCCAGAAGCAAGCCTTTCTTGAAAACCCGCCATCCAATAGCATATTAAATCCATTGATACCAAATAACGCTGCGTCTCCTTGCCCTCCAGGAAAGACATATAAAGTAGGATGGGAGAATCTTATGTTTCCAACAACTTCAGAACTTTCAAGTGCTGTTTCTATATCCAATGGTATCAAGAACGGAGAAATATAATTGAGGAAGTTTGAGATTGAGGAGCTGCTTAAAGGCAGAACATCAACAGGATTTAAACGTATTTTACAATTCTTCGCGAATGATTCTTTTGGCAATCGAAGCCAATCACCCTCAGGCGAGCAGTGGATATCTACAGTTATACTATTTTCATAAGCTCGAATAACGCGTTGCACTTCGATTTCTTGGAAGGCTTCCGAGAAATCAGCAAGTGAAAATGTTCCATCCTGAAATCAAATTAAGTATTCTATTTTTAATATCAAAAACCTAAAAATTACTTTGAAGCTACGCCTCAAGTGAAGTTTTATAAAAATAATACATTAAATATAAAGTAGATATGAGCACATAAATGGAACCTATCATTTCTAAAAAATCGATACACTCGTATTGTAGTTACAAAATATGGCTTCTATTACTTCCTATCCTTTCTGCTTTAACGATTAGCAGGTGTGGCATGAGACTAACTTCTATAATTTATTGTTTTTATAAAAGTACACTACAAATTTTATTATTGTAATTGAGTCTCGGATTTTTTTTTCTTAAACAAAAACAAGTTAATAACAAGTTAGTCATAAATTTAATTTCATTGTATACTTTAAACTCAATTTTACTTATTTTTAAGAAAATGAAAATGCATTTAATTTGTCGAACAATAAAATATTACTTCTGCAAAAGTTCTATTATTTAACTTCTCCGATTGCATAGTCTCCAAAGTTTGAATGTTCATAACACGGGAAACTTTTTTGGCAGATTTAAAATTACATTTTTTGTTCGCATATAAAACAGTTGCCAATTGCATAGTAATTTTGTTTTAAATTTATCTAACAGATTTTTTTGTAGTTTTTATTCCTAATCACTGTAGTTAAAATTAATCTTGACAAGGAAATATTAAAGAATACCAGCAATTGTTTCATATTTTCAAAAGTAAAAGTAAAGAGCAAAATTACTGAGTAAAACGCGTGACTGGCATGCCAAAATACTGGTCAAGTTGAAATTCCAGATTTTATATCTCTTTGCTCACGGGTGATTCAAGATTCGTCTTAAGAGTCGTTGGTAATAAACAATTTGTTGCAAAAACTTATGTCTAAAATCTTCTACAAGGCAATGGGTCAACCCCCTTTCTAAAATACATGCAAAAATAAAAATTTACACAAAAAAGTTACGAATTACTCAAAATTTTAAAATCTCTTCACATATTTTATAAGGCTGATCATGACCCGCACCCCATTTCTTATTTAAGTTCCCAGTTTTCTTGAAATTTCAGTCAAAATTCTTTCAAAATCAAATCGTTAGTAAAATAAAGTTTTTTAAAGATCCAATTTTTGCAACAGTTCCTTCTAATTTTGTCTTATTTTTTGATTTTGATTAAAACATTTTGCCCATAGGTTATTTGTATTTTATGTGGTTTGTTAGTTTTAGTAAAGCTCGTAAGATTTTTTCATTTTGTTATTTATATGGGAATCATAAAATGTGAGTGCATACCTGAAGTGCCCACGAGCCATTTGCCGCAAACGTGTATCCGGAATGGATGATGTGCCGGTGACGTGTGAAGCTACTTAGTAAGTTCCTCACGCACTGTGACAAAGTGCTCACTGCAGGATGAATCAAAATTTCTGTCACCAAATTTTCAGAAGCGTATTGTATCAATCGCTCCCCTGCAATAAAAAGAAATAACTCTATTTAGACATCTACATAAAAAAAAAATCACGTGAAGAAAATTGCTCGCATGAAACGGAATATTCCTGAACGAGGAGGTACATTAATAACATTGTAATTAAGATCGTGTACCTAGTTTTACGTGAAATTTAATATTTCAGATTAATCGCTTTTACTCATATCGTATTACGAGATTTTAATTCCCACCTCGTGAGAAACTACTATGAACTAATTTAACATTAAATACCCTTGCACACACCAATAGCTTCGTACGCAATTTACTCGAAGTATTTCATTTAGATTTCATAAGTAATATCTAAACATCACTCAATTTAATTTCCAATTTAATATTGCTATATTAAATTACATTCTCTTAATATTTTATAGGGCAGCTTCAATTTGTAAAGTTGCTCATGCATAATGTAAAACGAAAAAGCTCCCTATAAATGATGAAAAAATTGGACCAAAATTGGTGTCAAACACTCCTGCGTCAGCAATTTGCATTATATATTCGAAGTACGTACTTGTGCCGTTCGACACCCATGTCCCCAGCGGATGATATCCACTTTTGTTATTCACCTATTGTGTAAAACTTACTAAAAAACATAAAACTATCACCAATTTCCAGCGAAGAAGCTTTATGCACAGGAGAAAATTGTCGTAACTCGTTGCTCGTCGCGCCCTGTCTTATTTCATCCTGATTTAAACACAATTTGAATATTCCTGCAGGTCTGAGAAATTGCAATTTCAACTTTGTGCAAATATTATAAGCAAAGACGTTCCGCATGTGGAATAATAACAGGTTTTATTATTAAATTATTAATCAACACTTTTCTTTAAGATTTAATTAAGATTCGTTCATTAACAGCAATAAATATGCTAATTTTAAAATCATAAGTGTAACAGTATGGTTGGTTTTATAGTTAAATTTCTATTATTGTTAAAATTGTGGAGCAAACTTTTATGATTTTATTACATTATATAAATTAATGTAAACGCAGATGTCAATTTGTGTTGAATTTTAAATTTTTCACGTCAATCTTTATTCCAATTTGCAAACCACCTACTTATACCTTCATTATTGACATTTTTGTGTAGAATAAGTAAGGTAGAAAGTAACCACTACTTTCTGACAGCTGTAATCGCATAATTTCAAAATAAACACAAGGAAGACAACAAGGCACAGAAGAATGCCAGAGGAAAATATTAAAAACGAACAAGTTGAAGGAAGAGGAAGTTAGAAAAGAATATCAAAGATAAGAACATGAAAAAACAGTGGAGAATAAGGAGAGGAGGAAACGTAGGATGTAATAAAAATATTAAAAGTTAAAAATAAGGAAAAGAAAAATAGGATAGGCAGCTGGACACTATAATATAACGAAAGAAGTCATATTTATGACAGAAAAAAAAAAGTTATTGCTACAAGTGTGCAGCAAAAGAAAGTTGCTGCCAATAAATATATTAGTATTTAGGATACAGTAAAAACATTTTTATACCGGCCACTAATGGCCGTCTAATGTAATACTTCATGCATGCTGTATCAATGAATAAATTATTAAAAAAAATATATTAAAAATGGTAGCAGTAGAGAGTGCGAAAATTACAAAAGCATATCCCCATATTTCTTCAAACCAAATATGCATTTAAGCAAACTCATTCATTATCTGTAGGCGGAAGTTTGATGCGTTTTACAGTGGAATATAATATTTACGTCTCTGTCGCAGAATACAATTTTTTATAGTTTTATACGTCTACGTATGAGCAGCAGAGCGTGATGTCATAAAATATGCATGTTTTGTAATGAATATATGTTATGGCAAGAATTTACATAAACAAAGTTACATGTCTGGCTCAAGATATACTGCATAAATTATTTACATGCTTTATCACAATTCTCTAAATCAATTTTCAATGAAATAAAGTTTTAAGTAATTTTTACCCTTATTATAAGAAAATTAAAATATATATGGATTTAGTTATATGAAGACGAAAAGTCGTGATAAAAATGGGAATTACTTAAATTTACATAAAGATCACAAGTTCCCACTTATAATAAAGCTAACACGTTGAATAATGGCCCAGAAAATTTTGGAATATAAATATCGGACAGGGGTAGAATTATTTTTAAAAAATGGTCAGGGATCCCTCGATAAATTTGACAGTGGCAATTTTAAATGTTTTTCAGATATCCTGAAGCAATCATTTAACTTTTTTTCACCGCAGTCCGTGTAATAGGACATTTGTCTTACAAATTTCCGCTTTTCACCACTAGTAAACTCAATAAATACCTACTACCCTGGTGCAATTTAATTGCGAAAAAAGGAAGATGTATTACAATTCTGGTTATAATTGCACTTTTAATTAAAATCGTTTATTCATTGGGTTTACGATAAGATTTTAACTCGTGTTGAAATTGAATGAATTTATTTTAAGTAAATTCGCCGTTGATCTCAATAAAAATACAATGGTAATTGTTATGTTGTAGTCAAAGTGATTTATCAGTTTGTTTAATAAATATCTGGAGATGTGGTTTGGTTAGTGTCGGAATTTTTTAACTTCTGAGTCAATTTTTATTAATAGTTACCGATCAAGGTGATTCATTGTTTACCAACATTTAAAAAATTTGTTTAAATGTTGTACCACTTGAAAACAACAAAATACAAAATGTACCACCTATGTCTAAGTAATGAAAATAATGGAAACATCATCACAAGGGATTCAATATTTATTTAAAAGCTTCTATTAATTAATTAAATTTGAGGAATTGATAATAAATTTTGACGTTTTTGATCAAATTTTAACATTTTTGTTATAATCACGAAAAATTTTAACTATTTCATTAAAAAGAAGATGATTTTGGTTAAAATTAAAATAATTTTAGTCAAATTTGAACGGTTTTCATTAAAATTTTGGGTAAAATTATGTACAATTACAATTGATATCTAATTTTGTTTTTGTTTAAAAGTATAATAATTTTTATTAAAAATTTGTGAATTTTGATCAAATAGGTATGATTTTAGTTTTAACAATTTTCATTTAAATTTGATGATTTTGGTCAAATTTAAATGTTTTCGTTAATATTTTGATTATTTTGGTTAAAATTACGATTAAAAAAAAAATACATTTTTTTTTTAGCGTTTTCGACTAATTTTTTTTAGGCAAAAATTGTTATTAATTAATCAAATTTTATCCAAATTTATCTAAATTTTAATGAAAAACGTTAAAATAACAATAATTATCATAATTTAAACCAAAAACATTTAAACTTTGATGAAATTTGTTTGAATTTGACATGATTTTAACAAAAATCATTGTATAGACGAAA
>JARJDX010006474.1:0-12215 GCA_030264735.1 Gymnusa sp. GC000175
TTTCATCATTTACCCAGATTTTAGACTCTTCCACTTGTTTATTTTTCCGGGTTTTTAACGGACATGTAAGATCCAGATAGTATAAAAAATCTTTAATAAATAAGTCAAATGATTTATCAGCGTCTTGAATTATTTAGTCATTTCAATTGTTGTCTTTGAGCTTTATATTTAAAAGTCTTAAATTGTTCTCATTCAGATCTCTGTATTGAATCATTTTCCTTATTAAAGGTTCTTTGTTTATTAACTTTTCTAAATTAATTTCCATAAACTGTCCTTGATGGTCTGATAGATTTAGTTCCAAATTTTTAACTTCGAAGTTATCTTCAGGAAAGTTTGTTACCAGGTAGTCAATTTGAGTGGCAGATTGACCCCTTTTAGTGTTTTGTACCCTTGTGGGATCGTCTAGCTTGTTGGGTAATTTGTAGGAACTTAAAAGGTCTTGAAAATTTTGGATTCAATCAAGTTACTTTTTATATTTATGTTTATGTCACCACAGAGTATAATATAATCTGTCAACTGATTGTAAATTATTTAAAATATTTGATAGTCTGAGTATAAATTTCTTAATTAATCTCACCGATTAAGATGTTTGATATTTTGAGGATACAGGAGGAGATCTCTAGGTGATTTTCAAGACTACCATTCAGTGCTGGTTTATATTCAAAGCACTCATATTTATCTTCTATTAAGATTATTGATCCTCCATGTTTATTGTTTTTCCTTGTATAATTGCTTGATACAGAATAACTGTTTAGTTTAAATATCTCCTTATTTGCATTATGAAGCCAAGTTTCCGTAAAACATAAAATATTTGGTTTTAAGTTAACAATTTCGGCTTCAATAAGAGACGATTTATTAAAGATACTTTGAATATTTAAGTGAAGGATGGTCAGCTTGTTTACAGATATGTTTTTAATTTTTGTAGTACTAGCGTTAGGTGATTTTTTATTATCTTTAGTCATTTCTTGACTTTCTTGTAGAATTCCCCCAGGTACCGTGGTTTCTTCGCGGTTTGTAAGATGATTTTGATCCATTTGGTTTATTCCGAAAAAATTGGTAATGTCTAACTTTTATTCCATTTTGCATTTTGCATGCCACTTCGAAAATGAGCCATAAGAATAAATGCGTCTAGTTCACTTGTAAATGGTGTGCCTCCTATAATATAAAATAAGAGGTTATGTTATCTTATTTTTAACTGTGAATAAAACATGTATCAAAAAACTTGAAGCTCTAAGAAATTGTTTTGCTTGAACATAAAAAATTTGCTTACGCAGATAAAACACAAATGAACTTTTACTCTCAGTTACAATAAACGCCAATTATTAAAATTAATTGCACAGGATTACCAGCATTAAAATATCAAATGTCGTTTGGACTGTCAACCTGTTCGGTCAGGTGGTTATTAATCAATCTCGATGGGTCTGTCTAAGAGCCTACAGCCGAAAAGCCAAGGTAAATATATCTCCAAGGAGGAAAACAAACCTCTCTCGGTCTTTCGACCCCCGTAATGTTTTTCTATCTTCCATGGTCTCGTATAAACCTTGTTAAATAAGCGTCTGTGGTTGATCGGCGATCAGCTTCTTTGTCTTCTTCTGTTAACCTTCTCTTCAAATATTAGTTTTTCCACTTCATAAGTCTCGCTATGTGACCAAAGTATTTTAGGTATTTCTGATTTATACTTTTGGACAACCGAGTTTTGATATTTAATTTCTTTGTTATGAAGTTAGTTCGGTGCTTTATCCATGATACTTGAAGCAGCCAACTTTAATCCTACATTTAGAAGCGTCGAAGCTGTCAATTATTCTTCTGTCGTTTGCTACCTACTGATATGCTGTCTTCCCATGTTGTTGAAAATAAAGGGTGATATGAAGCAGCTCTGCCTAACACCTCTACAGAATTTAAACTGTTGAAATATGTATCAGCTACTCTTACTTTTGCACTCCCACCTTTATATAATGCTTTTATGATTTGAACTAAATGTGTAGCTATTCCCATTTCTACTACGACCTTTCAGAGCATGTGACCATTTAACGCAGTTAAATGCTTTTGAATAATCAACGAAAAATAAGTACATTTTGACGTTAAACTCATTAGTTTTTTCTATTATTTGGCAAACTTTTAGAATTTGTTCCCTCGTGCCTTTTCTTGGCACGAATCCTGTTTGTTCGACTGATATTTGCGGAAGCAAAAAGGCTTTTAGTCCTCTATAAATGATGGTAAGAAAAGCTTTTACCTTTTAATTGTATTAATTTTATTTATTATTTTTTTTAAGTTTTCAAGTTGTTTTCTGAGACCTCGCATATATCTATTTTCTCGCGTATTAGTTCCCGTTCAATAATTCGCAACTTGCCTGTTTGTAGCAGCCCTCGTACTTTCCAGCTATCGTACGTTCCAGATCCCGATGTTTTTTTAGTCGGCTTGATTGAGGTATCCTAGTAGTTGGTTTTCCATGTGTTGTTTGGTTTATCATACTCAAATAGCCAGTTCTCCATTTCATATCCATATCGATTTCTTGACTATATGACAATACTTTTTACCTTTGACGGCAATTTTTTATCTCCAGAACAAGAGACTGTCCTTCTTCTTTTTGAAAAAAAGAAGTGTGTTATTTATCCCAATAATAGCTCGGTTGTCCTTTAGCCACCATTCTTGTATTACCATACTCTATCACGTAGAGGTTGTTGATTAACGATTTTTCCTTCATTTAACTAAAGACCTTTAGGCATTTCCCAAATCCTACAGTAGTTTAGAGTACCAATAATAATATAAAAACAATAGTCAAGAACTTAGTAAACCCTTATATTGTCAGGATAAATGAGAATCACCTCAAAACCAAGACGGCAAATAGCAAGAGAGCATAGATGAACGACAAAATCTTAAGCTTAATTGAAAAAAGGGGAAAGGTAAAGAATTAAGACAAAAAAAATACGTAGATGAAGATAGGAGTATTAGAAATAAATCTCGGAGGCCAAAGACGATTGGTTCAAGGCAAAGTGCCAAAAAATTGAAGACTTAGGCAACAAGTGGGACAATTTAAACCTGCACGAGGGGGTAAAAAAAGCTATACCGAAAATCCCAAGATGCCTAATGAATAATAAAACAACTAAAATTATAAAAAAACAACAAAAAATAAATGCCTGACAAAAACCCATCAAATTGCTTTTTGAAAATGAACGAAACATTTTAACCGAGGCTACCTATAGTTCTCACCCGATAATATTGAGGGAAAAAGTGGAAAAGTCTATCAAAGCCGGAAAAGAACAGAAGTAGGTACCTGGCACGGATGATTTTATGGAAATTATTAAATTATTGGACGGCAGCGGAATTCTAGAGAAGTAAAAAGATTATACTGGTATGGCCATTTACGTAAAGAAGAAGTTGAACTAGAAGTTTGCTAGATTTTAGAAAAACGATGGCTTAAACTTGCCACGAGAAGCATGAATATTTTCTAATAAAAAAAAAATAATAGAAAAATACAATAGTATGTTGCTTGAGATGGAAGTACCCAAATAAGTGTTTTAAATAAAATAATAAAGGAGATAATAGGCAATTGAAAAAATTGATCTTTTGGAGTAGACGCACATGCAATATACAAAAATGTTACAATTTTGCGATAACACGCGTGATGAGTTGACATAAAATTATTCACTTTTCAAAACCAATTATCATTAATAATAAAATGCTATCTAGATCTAGATGAAGAGCAAGTGCGCATAATAAAAATTTACATTAGTAACATGTTATTTATTATTATAAAGTTGGTAATTGTTCCAGTTTTATCATTTTTAAAACAATTTTATTCGACATTTTTAAAACACACAAGCTTTCCCACGAGTCTAGGACACATGGTCGAAAGCCATAGGACCGACACACACAAAAGGTTGATATGAACTTAAGACCGACGTGAACTAGAGACCGACATGGAAGTAGTATTTTTCACTTGAGTGAATGTAAACAGAGAAACCCTTTACCAGTAAGATAATGATAGCGTTAAAGGACGCTTTAAACAAAAAATATTATTCACACGTGTGCGAATAAAAATTTGGGATAGATATAGTTTTATGGGTTTTGCTTTTATAAATTTAGAGAGTTCCACCTTAAACATAATGCCTCAGACAAATAAAACGAATGACAAAGATAAGAGTCGGCTGAAAGCCGACAAAGACAATAGGTCGACAGAGGCTAAAGACAGAAAAAGAAAATGCTGCCAATCAATTAAAATTACCAAGAACAATTTAATAATTTTTTTAATTATACTTTCCCCTTTGGAATTTCTTTTAGATTGAGATTATAGTAAATATACATTTTATAAGGTCCCATGAGCAAAAACTTACCAAAATTAAAAAATGTGCATCTTGGGAATATAAACCTGTTTTTCGTTTTTGAATTAAAAATCATGAAAATGGATATATCTGTAAAAAGTTATGTTATTATTGTTCGAAACGAAATAAATCGTAAATATTTTTTTATAATTTGTAAATATCGCCCTTTTGTATACGTCGGTCGGTATACAACTTGTACATGGCTGTATTTGTATATGTCGGCCATTTGTATGTGTCGGCCTTGCATCTGTATCAGCCATTTGTTTGTCGGCCTTTTGTCCATATCGGCCTTCTGTCCGGATCCCCTTTCTACGAAAATTAATTAAAAACTTGACTTTGCGAACAACCGCATTTATTTCTGTGCAGTATTCCCCTGATTCAGTACAGGGATAAATGCTGGGTTTTCTTTTTTTTCTTCTTCTGCAGCCGTTTGATGTCCACTGCTGGACAAAGGCCTCCCTTAATGTTTTTTATTCGCGTCGGTTTGGTACCATCTGCTCCTAACAAAAGGTTTTATGTCCTCCAGTCATCTTTTCTGGGGTCTACTTCTACTTCGTTTAGATGTGCGCAGCTATGATTGCTCTACTCGTTTTTTCCATATATTTGCATTTTGGCGATAGATACATTCTACTCAGTTCCACTTGAGGGTCTTTATTCTGCATAGTATGTCAGTTACATCAGTACTTTTCCGTATATCCTCGTTTCTATTTCTATTCTTCAAGCTTACGACAAGCATTGCCCATTCCATTGCTCCCTACGTCCTTTGGAGTTCCTTAGCGCTATTCTCAATACCGTCTCGAGACCGTACGTATAGACTAGTAGAACTCACGCGTCGAATACTTTAGCTTCAGATAGTATGGGATATTCTTGATCTTTAGGATATATCCAAGTTTTACGAAAGCGCCAACCCAAGTTTATCCTTTTTAAGAGTTTGGAGGTTCTCTTCCAAGTTTTATTTGGTGACATGGGTAGATGTATTAATCGATATTTTCTATTAGTTCGTTGTCTACTTTGACACATTTGTGGGTATTATTCATTATCTTTAATTTAGTTAGATTTATCTTGAGGCCAATTTTCTTTAATGCAAGGTTGGGTTTTTGTAGCATGACCGTTACCTTCTTTAAATCTGTGCTCATGGGGACTGTATCGTTAGTGAATCTAAGATGATTTGGGTTATTACCCTTTATATTTACGCCTTTGTTCCCAGTTGAGATCTCTTAAAATGTTTTCGAGTGCAAAGGTGAATAACTTTTTTCGTGGTCTTCCTGAATTTCATTTGTAAGTGCGTCCTCTCCAGTGCGTTACTATTTTGGTCTATCTTGTGTTTTGTGTTCTGGGTTTTAAGAATCTTGACCACCTCTACTTTACTTTGGCTCTTTTCTGGATCACGACGCGTTTTTTTGGCTCTTTGGGTTGTTCTCAGTTTATTAGCACTTTTGATGATCATCGCCATTGTGTCCAGGCCGAGGTCATTACTGAAAGGAAGCTCATTTTGTGTACTTTGTGTTTTAGATTTATGGGCACGTCATGGTTTTTGAGGATGAAACTTAGTATTCCAAATGCCGTCCATATCGTGCTTAATTTCTATGATTTAATTTTCTTTACATACTTTCATTGCCTCCCATAGGTATATAAATTCTTGTACCTTCTTCACAGTTTGTCCATCAAATGATACTAAGTTTACAAACTTTGTTTTCCTGATCTTCATTTTTAATCCAATTTTTTCGGATGCCGTTTTGAGTTCTTCTAAGTTGCTGCTCGTTACAACTATATCGTCGGCGAATCTTAGGTGAGTTTGATGATTGCCATCTATGTTGCTGCCTTTGTCTTCTCAATAGGTCTTTCGCTCAGGCGAGATGGTGTCTCCTTGTCTGAGGCCTCTTTTTATAAGTGTTTTATACGTGATCATATTTTCTTTGACCTGAACTGAGAAGGTGGCGTTTTTGCATATAGATTTTAGGATTCATGTGTCAATTCGGGCGTGTTCCATTGCTTTAAAAAGTGCTCTTAGGTCTAAAGAATCAGTACCGTTTGTAAATTCTCGATTATGCTGTAGGCTTTCCTGAAACCAGCTTGTGCTTCTGATTCGTACGCGTCTAGTGTTGTTGTAAGCCTGTTTGTACTATTTTTGTAAGTGGTTTGTATTGCTAAGGCAGTATGCTTACTGGCTGATAGTTCCCAATTCTGTTATTATCGCCTTTTTTGTGTAGGATAACAACGCGTTTTGTCATTGTTTAGGAATAGTATTCGTTTGTAGGCATTTGTTTAGAAGGGTTGCTATTGCTTTTAATGTTGCGTCTCCTGTTGTTTAAGGTCTTCTTTTATTTCTCTGGTAGACATTTCGGGTATACGAGCCCAATCTCAATTAAATTGGCTCAGCTATTTAAAAATTGAATTGCGACTCTTTAAAACTAGGGTAAAGGAAAAATTATGGCTAGGACTTGACTTCTAGTCTCTTGTTATATTTTTAGAACAGTTTTCAATAAAATCGTTGTCTATTTTAAATTATGACATGAATTTACAAGACAATAATGCGATTTTTACAAATTCAAAGAAAAAGACCATAAAATCATGAATCGGTTTTTAAGGATATAGTAATCTGTTTTGAAACAAATAATATTGCTTGGCGTTTTCACGAATAAAAGTCAATTAATAATAAGTTTCCCGTCTTTTCCTGCGTTTGTATTGTTCAAAATGAATCGTGGTAAAGCTGTTTCTGAAAAAGTAAGAAAAATAATTATTCACTTGTCTGGCAAATGTCAATCTTTGGTATAAATTGCTGCTGTTGTCAATTTGTCGCCATATACAGCGCGAAAAGTTATAAATTTGCATAACATCACTGGATCTGTTGCCCAAAAACGCAGGATTAGAAAGCTCAGTTATTCTGTTATGAACTTAAGAACTTTGAGAAGAATTGTCATGCAAAATCGCCGTATTAACTATGGAGAATTAAGTGTTTTGTGGAATATTGCGACAGGTAAACTGTTTTCAAGGTCAACCTGTAACATAGCTGATAGAAAATTAGGTTTTAAAACTTGCAAGGTTGCGGTATTTGTTGTGCATTTTATCCCTTTTTGCCGATCCTAATCCTCAGGTAAAAGAGAAGCCTCTCCTAACTCAAAAGCAAAAGATGAACAGACTCTTGTGGGTAAAAGAACAGTATGTGTGGGTGATAGTAGGAGCGGAGTGATTAGGACCAAATCACAATGACTGCCTCAAAAAAAGTTACATTTCCGGATTCTGTTATGGTGTGGGGATGCATGTCTACAAGAGGTGTAGGTAAACTACACATTGTAGAAGGCACAGTCAACGCCAATAAATACATTAACATCCTGGAAAATTACCTAAAGCCGTCTATTAAAGAGGTACGGTAGCTTGGAGTTAACGATTCCTTTCATCATGATGGTGCAGCATTCCACACAGCTAAAAGAGTGAAGAACTGGATGGCTAAAAATAATATTCCACCCTTGAAGTGGACCTCCACACGAACTTTCGCCAATGAGACATTGTGGCATATCATGAAAAGAAAGCTGCGAACACGACCTGCAAGAACCGTGCCAGAATTGTATGCCCGTTTACAAGAAATTTGGGACAACTTAACCTCAAATTAGTGCCAACATTTGGTTAACACAATGCAAAGTCGTATTGACGATGTTTAAGGCCAAAAGGGCGATGTAACTCAATGGTAGTTTCTTAGTTGTAATTCTAAGATCTTCGTTTTAACTTATTAAATTTGCTTTAACACCAAAAATCCTTTGTTTCCCTTGATCAAAGTATTTTGTCAAATTCAATACTCAATAAAAAAACTACACTGGTTTGTACTAAATAGACCTTTCTTCTGTAGAAATTTTATGAGGCTATTGTTCCTTTCATTGCGGATCCCGAGTCCAAATTTTTCTAGTTGTGGAATATTTGTGTTACTTGTGTCTAGCTTGTGTAAAGTTGTGTCACCTGGCATTGAAATCTCCGATGATAATTTTAAATCATGCGTTTTCTAATAATATTTCCGTTGTAATGTATTCGTATTTGTTCTATGTCTTCGCTGCGCTGGTTGGCAGTTTGAAAATTGTTGTTGTTGGATATTTTGAAAACTATGTAGTTTACTCTGTCGCATATGGAACTCATTTTAGTGGCAAGATAAAACTATCTCTGTGTTTATTAAAAACATTACTCCACCAAGTTATTTTGGTAGAATACATAACATCTTTTGTATCTAAGTTATACTTTTTTCTTCTGCTAGCTTTGTTTTACAGAGTCCGAGTATGTCCCATTTTATTTTTTCAGATGTTTGTAGTGTTAGGATGTTGTAGGTTCCTCCCCCAGAATTCCTGAGGCAAACCTTTTTACTTTTGCGGGATTATCCCACCTGGGGTATGCTTCCGTTTCTTTGAAAATTCGTCATGTTGTTTTGAGGGTGGTGTGGCCTTTTCCCAATTCTGGCTGGATAGGTTGGAAGAGTTGGAGTTCAGCCGAGATCTGATGCTATTTCACGAAATAAATGAAAGTATAGTAATCGCGAAAATTTTCGAAATCGAGATTTATGCGAAAATAGCCGTTTTCGACGCCTCTCATTCATAAAAAGTTGTTTTTGAAGTGGTGCCTGTCTGTCAGTCTGTGTGTGTGTGGCCTCTCTACAGCCCAGACGGCTGAACTGATCAGAAATTTATATTTAAGCCTTTACCAAAAATTAGAAGGTCCCAGTGACATTTAGCTGAAATCCACCAACCGTAAGTGGTAATTTATTGGTTAGGTTTTTCTTTTTACAAATATTTCAAAAACTATCAAGTTTGTAGAAAAAACATAAGGGTGCAAAAGTGTTTAGAATTAAATTTCAAACAAATTTTGTTCTTATCATTTATTCAAAAAATTTAACATTTTAAAAACTTTTTGTTCGTTGCGTAGTAACATTTTATTAAATTTATTCCCATTAAGTATCAGAGACATACTGTCATTATAATCAGCTGACAATTAATTAAATAGGTTATATTTATATACAATTCAAAAGTGACGGATGTCACCATTTGAGTTATTGCGAACATTTATTTCAATAAAATAAAGTTGCAGAGACATGCAGCCAACCTAATTGGTTGATAAATAACGAAATATAGTTATGTTTCTATTTAAAATAATGGATATATTTCATATTTGTAAATGAATTTGATTTATAATTAATAATTCGCATTCTTTATTAATTAATAAATTCTAGGCCCATTTTTAATAAATGTGTCTTTGTTTCGTCCCTTCAAATTTTTAAATGGAGCAAAATGTATAATAGAAATCATATAAGTTATGTTTGATAACTTTATTTACTAAGCCAGCGTGATAAAATCTAAATTATTATTGATGTAAATCTTGATAAAAATACATATTCACAACCAACAGTTAATCGGAATTTTCATATCTACGATAGATATGAAAATCCTTCTTAATTGTTGGTTGTGAATATGTATTACACGTATAATAATCTACCTAAATCCAGATAAAATAATTGCAAGATCACAACATGGATATAATATGATACTGATCAACATTTTTTGCAATGCATTTTTAAATTATTAATCAGTCATATTTTATATATTGCAATGGTTTGTGTTTAGATAAATAAATAAAAAAAATTAACATTCTGAGACAAAAAAATGGAGATGTGGTTACCACACGACTTTTATTTACAAATTTATAATATATCCGTTATTTTTAATAGAAACTATATTTTCCTAATTATCAGCTAATTAGGTTGGCAGTATGTCTCTGCAACTTCAGTTTGTTTAAATGTATGTTGGTATTAACTTCGACAAAACCTACAAACAAAAACGTAGACATCGTTAGGTTAGGTTAGGTAGAAAGCAACAGCGTCAAAAATGTTTTCAACACAACCCAAATTGATGATACGAAAAAACACGCAAAGAAGAAGACATGGATGACAACGGAGATCTGCACACCAATGGAAAAATGACGAACATATAAGAACAGAAACAAACGGGAATATCAGCACACTCAAAAAGTTATAAAGAAAAAATACTTTAAGCTAAAGAACAATAGTTAATGGAACAATGTAACGAAATCAAAGATCTACAGAACAGGTATGACAACTTTAATGTTTACAGGAAAATCCGTGAAATGATAGGCACTAGTAAGAAACGAAGTACGAGCATGCTGAAAGACTCAGACGGGAAAATAATATTAGACTTGAAGAACAAACTACAACGCTGGTGTAAATACTTTAGAGAACTATTTAACAACAACAGGTCCGATGTTTGCAATCTGAACCACCTTGCGGAAAATGGCCCCGACATACTAAACAGCGAAGTAAAACACGCCATAGAAATCATAAAAACAAGCAAAACCGTAGTAAATTCTTAAGCTGGTCGAAGATAATCAAATCAACATCCTAACAAACCTTATGAACTATATAAAACCGCTATCATACCACATAAATGGTTAACATCTATATTCATTATTTTGCCAAAGAAAAAGCATGCAGCAGACGACCACCGCTTGATAAGTGTAATGAGCCACACACTAAAGGTTTTGCTTAGGATCATTCACACCAGAATCTAGAAAAAATGCGAAGCGGGAGTAACAGACACGCAATTCGGGTTCCGCAACGGACTTGGAACGCAGAAAGCACTTCAAGCACGCGGGGTATTCATCGGTGTCGGGATGTTAACAATGACGACGTATATGCCTACTTAATTGATTATAGTAAATCCTTCGATAATGTAAAACATGAAAAGCTCATGAACATCTTAGTAGACATGGATATCGACTATCGGGATATCAGAATATTCTGAAACATTTACTGGGGTCAGACAGCGAAAATTAGGATAGAAAATGATATTAATATACGTAAGGGTGTCAGGCAGGGGTGTGTCCTCTCCCCAATGGCTAGCAGCCAATATGATAGACCTAACACGCATAATGAACAGCATAGAGATAAAAAGCAAAGAATTTTGCCTTCACATGAACCCAAAAAAAACAAGGATCATGGTAATCTCAAAAACCAAACAACAAGTTCAACTGGTAATAAAAGGGGAACACATCGAACAAGTCTTAAAATATCGTAAACTGATTAAACGACAAAGGGACATACCGCCAAGAAATTCTAGCGCGCATAGAATAGCTAGGGCTGCATTTCTCAAACTCGAAAAAATGCTGAAATCTCCAAGCCTTAACCTAGATCAAAGGCTAAGAATGGTTCGATGCTTCAACTTTCCGATATTTCTGTACGGGATAGAGAGCTGGACTTTGAACCAGGAAACAAAAAAAGGGTAAATGCATTCAAATGTGGGTTTATCGCCATATGCTACGCATACCATTGGTCGACAAATTCACAAACGTGGAAGTAATGAATAAAGCACCCGAAATACTCTTAACTCTAAAGAAACGTAAACTAGAATTTCTAGGCCACATCTTGAGAAACCACAAATACGGGGTAAAAAATTGCCACGATGATCAGCAACCTTTGACGGAGAAGCTGAACCAAAAAAAAGAAGATAAATGACATCCGTCAATGATCATTAATTGTCAGCTGATTATTATGACAGTATATTAGTGCAACTTAAAGTGAATAATTTTACTTAAATGTTGCTTAGCAACGAACAAGGGTGAGTTCTTAAAATGTTAAAATTTGAAAAAATGATAAAAATAAAATTTGTTGCAAATTTAATTCTAAACACTTTTGTACTCTTATGTTTATTTCCATAAACTTTATAGTTTTTTAATTAAGTATGTTGTGCATTTAAAAAATATTAATCGTAGTAACGTTATTAAAAATAGAGTATGTTATGTTGCTATGAGAACAAGAAAATAATATAACAAAATTAATGTTTTAAAAGTCTACATTTTATTTTTATTAAAAATACTGTTCAAGTATTTAACATGGTCCTTCGACAG
>JARJDX010006476.1:0-23655 GCA_030264735.1 Gymnusa sp. GC000175
TGTGTGACAATTGCTTTTGATAATATTTCGTTATTCAGTGTATTTTTTTAATTTTTTTGTTTAGATTGTTTATTTTTGTTATTCTTTTATTTGATGTTGTTTTGATTGTCGCTATTTTGGTTGTTATTAATTATTTATTTAACTTTAAAATGGTTTGTTTACAAAGCATAGACTTTTCTTTATTGGGACATTTTAAATATATATGCGGTGACAATACATATTCCTTATTTACTGCAATTTACAAAAATAAAGTGTTTTTTCATCAACACCGTCCCACAAAATTGACAGAAATATATACGCTTACAAACTATAAATATAAATTTGTATATACTTTTTAACAAAACCTAGCAAATACAGTACTTTAAAACACACAGGAATTTATAATCTATGCAAGAAATAACTTTTAAATGCATATGATTATATATTATTAATAAAAAAAATACCAAAAAGATTCAAAAATAGAATTGACACATATAATCTCCATATGCACTGTGGTTTGTTATCCCAGTTCCTATAGTTCGTGAAACTTCCGCTAGGTGGCGTATCGCTTAGGAGCAATCGCCAATATTTGGTGAGTTTGTAAATATCGTTTAAATATGTAAACACTAGAGGGCGTATCGCTTAGCTTGAATCGCGTATAGCAGAGCAGCGCTAAAAGGGTTACTACTACAGACATTTCCAAAATTTACAACGTTAATAAATGATATTATTAAAATTTAAAAAAAAAATAATTAATTAGTTTCTGTTCGTTCTATAAATATAATTATTATTTCTCTTAAATAAAATTATTATTGATTGCATTGAAACATATAGGAGTAATTCAATAGAATTATTTTCAAAACATGTAAGTTTATAAGTCAATATAGAAAACGCTAGGCAGCATTACTGCTACTAAAAGTTATTTTAAAATTTAATATAAAGTTTGACATCTCTTAAGTGGTTATTCGTTTTCGTTGAAGTTTTTTTTATAAATAAATTCAATTTACGCTTTGCAATAAATCTAATGCAATAACACATCGATCGATTGAGTTGTTTTCAATTTTTAATCAGTAATTCTGTCCGGGAAAAAAAAATATTTTCTGTTATCATGAATAATTATTCCTGAAATAATTTTTTGCGAAAATTGATTTTTTGATAACGTAATAACTTGAATTACGTTACGTTATCACTAATAATGTGCAACTAAACATAAAAACGTCAACAAGCAAGTACTTATATCGATAATGTTTAGCAATATACTAAATATAGTTATTATTATTATATTATTTCATTTAAAATAATAACAAATTAAATAAATCTTAAGATTGGTTGACGACACGTTTCTGCTTAAGGTTTACCCTGCGTTCTCGAGGGAACAAAGTTTGAGGGCTTGTCGGAATGCCTATTGTTAAAGGTGGAAGATACTTTTACAACCTATTGTTGGAGAGTAAATAAGAGTTGTAGACAAATACAGTAAAACGATTTAGAAATTCTGTAATAATATTTGTTTTATATCGGATGTCACAAAGTTTTTAACGTACAAAAAAAAATAAGAAAATAATACAAATTAAAATTCCTTGGTTATAATTTAGATGAATTTTTATAAATCAACTTTTTTTTGTTTCAATCGCCAATTTTCAGCTGTTTTTGAGGTGTACTGATCTTAATTCCATAAATTGGTTTTTGATTGGATCTTCTGCTCTTGTTTTTCTTAGGTCTCTAATCTTTATTTTCCCATGGAGTGATCTATTACTCTTGAGAAACCGAGTCCAGCTCTTAAATTATTCGAGAGTTTTTATGCCCTGTGTTGGAATTTCATTCTTTTATCATTTTCGCCAGCCTTTGCTCCCCAATTTGGAGTGACTGTATTGAAGGTCTCTTCAAAATTTGGTCTTACGCCTTTAACTTCTTTTCAAAAATTTCTTTTGCATAGAAAAAACAAATTCCTGCAACTTAAAGACACATTCAAAAATTTGAAATTTTGCCATTTTATTTCGGAATAAGTTTCTTAAATCTAACGTAAATTTTAGCCAAATGATACGCTGAAATTTTCAAATTTATGGTCCAATCTAAATTTTACGATAATGCTCATTTTTAATCCTTGACAATAAAAAAGTAATTAAATCTTTGAAAATAGAAAATGTCTTCTTAGTTGGAAACTTCACTTCCACTTATTGTAGAAATAATTGCTTCCATTTGCGGTTTCCTTATATGAAGTGGATAGAAATGTTTCTTTCATTAATGTGTTTTCTAAATAGTTGTTCGTGCTTTAGTAGTAAATATTTAAACAATTTTAAGATGCAAGGTGCCGACTTGCACTAGTTGTTGTAGTACACTGTTAGGCGATGATCTGTAAGGTGTTCACCAAGGTCGTTGCTGGAATGTGTGGGTTTCGTAATAAAGGCGGAGGGGCCTCTACAGTTACCTAATTCATGTTAAACATTGCTATTCAATTTGAAGCATTTCATTGTTACTATCGGTCACACACAATCCAATATTTCATACTTTTTAAACGTGTGAAGAATATAGATTGTAGTTGTAGTTTACTAATTAGAATCTTACAAAGTATATTTTATACACGCTTTTAAAATATTTATCCTGAACAATATTTAATTTGCATTCATTAAGTTTCATTTGTCTTTTATATTCTCTTGAATCTTAAGAAGATATTTCTATTTGTAAACTTCGTTTTACTAGAATACTTCTTTCCACTCTGGATTTTAATCTAAGGATAAATTCTCTATTAAATTGTAATAACATATAAGATAAAACTTTCACTAAAATTTTAATTTGTCACGTACGCAAAAGTACAAATGATACAATCTGAGGTGAGGAATATAATTATGAAATACGTTTAAAAAAAGGAAATGTACATCTTGAAAAACTTTATCTAGCTTTTTATTTAATTAATATGTACTTTAAGAAATAAGGGATAATCTCGACTAAATAATTAATGAATATTCATTATTTTGTCAGACAAATTTCAATCCTTTTTAAATTAAAATACACACTTCGCCTTTTTTCTGGTTATTCTTCTTCCTCTTATGAGTTTCATTCTCTTCCGCTTTTTTTTTTACCCATTTTCCTTCTCTTTTGCTTTTTTTCACGTTCTTTATCCTTTTATTCTCTGTAGATGTTCTTTTCATTTTATTCTGATTTTTTTAATTCTTTTAGCGATGTTAAATATTTTTAATTTATTTCCTTTAAAATCAAATTTTAACTGAAAATAAGAAATTTCAATTATTACCAATTTTATCTGAAGATACTTTAAACCAAAACATGTTGTATATATAAATGAAGTTATTTTACAAATAATTGGTGTGTAATCATCCAATTAATAAAATTAACGCTAAATATTTTAATATTATTTTTATAATTCTCCTACTAGTTGTTTTTATTTATTAATTTGGCCTTGACAAGATGCATAATTAATTGTTGCATATTCGCAAATTAAAATTGCTAAAAATAAACAAATGAGATGATAAATAAGATAAAAACGCAAACAAAATTTTTATATTTAATTATTTGCCTTGACTTTGAAACATTTACCTTCTCGAAAACATGTTTTATGTTTTCATATTAATAGATTTTCTAAAAATAATTTTGAATCTTCCATTATGCGCGTAGAAATGCGTTAGAAAGCTGCGGGAATTTGGGAAATCCTGCGTGCGCGTTGCCATTCATAAAAAAGTCTAATTTTTGCTTCGTTTGTTACAGCTGGGTCCCGTCCATCATCTGCTGCTAGAGGTAAGCAAAAACAATAACTTAATTCGATCATATTGCGATCAAAATCATACAAATACATTTAGATTTCTTTGTGATGAACATATTTTAGGTGGCACAATGCATTGGTTTGCTTATGTGGGGCCAGACCCCCCAATGTACGAAGGTAAACTCGCGTGAGCGCTTTACAAGGCATCAATATTATTATAACATTTTATTGTTAATTTGCTGCAGTTTTTAATTACTGAAATGACTAACATTGCATCTGTGTGAAGGTCAAATGCGCTCATTGTTTTAAATTCTATTTTCATTACTATTATTTACTTTTAATGTATCTTACAGAAGACAGAGAAGCTAGAATAAGAAATTTAAAAGAACGTCAAAATGAAGAGCGGCAGAAAAAACTGGAAGAAATTAAATCCCAAGCCTTGGCAGCTCAAAGATACAAAGAACAGAAGGAACAAGAAAGGCGGCAAAGAATAGAAGAATTAAGAGTAAGAGAAGATTCTCGAAGGCAGCAAGTGGAAGAAAGAAAAAAGGCAATACACGAAGCTGAGAAGGATAGGTTAGAATCAATTTTACGAAGAAACCAAGAGAGAGAAGCCCGAATTGAAGCACGAAAGCGAAATGATAGGAGTTCTATGGTTTTTGCTTTTGGCTCATCTACACCACGTATGTTAGAACCTACAGATTCAATTGGATCATTTTGGGGACATAGGAGGGCGACTTCTACTCAAAATATTACTTGCACAGCAGTTCCTCTCACTAGGAGACAGTCGGAAAGGGAATTGGATGGTGGAAGCAAGAAAAGGGCAACTTCAGCTGGTGGTTTAGAACGCTCTGGAGAAGGTACAAGAATTATTAAGATTAATGCATGCCTTTTTTTGCAATACTGAAATATCAGTACGCAATTGTTTTTCTTTTGGCTACCTTTAGTTTTGTAGCCCCGTTTTGATTTTGCAGAAATTTTAATATTTTCCAATTTGTGCGGCCCCTATTATTTTTTTCGTTTAATTTAAACATGTGTAGGTTTTCGGTGTTATTTTCCAGATGGCCTTCAAATGTCTTCATCTATGTATGAAATTTTCAACTGGGGAAATGGTTCAAATCAATCTAGCATCCCCCCTCAAGGCATTTTATTGACCCGAAGCTCTTCAGCCCATTTTGGTATAACTTCTCATTGTGCAGCTGCATTTAAATCGATGTTTATTTTTTATTTAGAGTTGCTGCCTGCTGATTTGCTGACTCCCGTGCGACTGTATCTTCATAAATGTTTTTTGTGAATGTCCGAGTTATTTTAAGTTTTTCCTAGCACGCTAATTCCGTTCGATTTTTTTAAGCTTTTTTGCGCAGTGATTACTAGTTTTTTTTATCATTCCATGATACATAAATTTATTAACTGAATGATTTTGTGCACGCTGTTTTCTCATTGATACCTAATATTTGGTTGACGAGTAATTTCGCGTTTGAATGAGTTTCAAATTTATAGGAACTCCACCTCAAACACCAGCAGGTTGTGTTAGTGGATACGTGGGGCGTCGTAGAACTGATTTAATGCCAACCATTCCATCAAAAGATTCACCGTCCTCAGGCTCACGCAAGTCCTTTACTAGATCACCAGGTAGGGCTTACTCGATGTCACGTTTAGATCAATTATCGAAGCCACGTAAGCGACCAGACTTATTACCTTCGGTATCAGAAACCTCGTCCCCCAGACCTCTTAATCATCCTCAGCAATCCTCAGTTAGTCGAAGCATGAGCCACTTAGCTGTTAGTAAGCTAGGATCACCCCAAAGACCTCTACGTAAATCAGATAGTCGCAGTATGCATCAACTATCTGCTGCTCCTTTGCCACCCCCTCGCACTACACGTGCTACACAACTACGTCAACAGAAATTAGCTAATGCCAACTCCAGCTACCAAATTGAAGGTACGAAGTACAACCATTTATATTTTACGTAATCACAGATAGCTAATTTAATCCTATCTAGTGCAATTAACTTCTGGTGGTTGTTAATTTATATGGGAGAGGTATTAGCTTCAAGTAAGTCGCACAAATGCTTTTCTTATCCACATCTATAATCAAATAATGGTGGCCGGTTACATTCATTGCACCACTCATTTCCTTATTATAATCAGCTTTTAGCATACTATTCCTACCAATTTTATTTAATTTTAAACAAAATTTATGCAAGCAACTAAATTATACATTATATGCCTGTAAATAGAAAACGTTAAGAATTTAACTTCAGATAAAGAATATGAAGCAAAGATGGAATTAATTATTAGTTAAAACTAATTGAGTTTGTAAGCTTTTATGGCTCCTTTTAATTTATTTTTTATTTATTTTGATTGATAAATTTTTTTATCATTTTGATTGATAAAATGCACTTGCGCGCAATATCTACTCTACCTTGAGAAAACCGTAAAACTTTGGGCCAAATTTAATGCTTCAAACAAACAAAAATTCGCAATTAAATTTTCTTTTAAAAGTTTTTAAATTTATGGTTGAAACACCAAATTTTGCGGAATTTTATCATATATAGGAACGGCCATATGGCGGTTTAAGCGGTATACTCGCATATGACCAGCACCTCTCACATATTTGTTAAAAAATGATAGGTTTCCACCATTTCGCACTGCGTCCAGCCTAGATGTTATTCCGGACCTGCTTTTAAAGAAATATTAAAATTTTCTCTTGAATCATTACGTATCTTCTTTTTTTGTAAACTTTTTTGCTGAATACGACGTTAATGTGATGAACAAAGTACTCTATTGCCAAATTGACCAAAGTTTTATTTGTTTATCTAATAATCCTAAAACTTTTATAAAATTTTACTTTCTCTTTAGTTTTTTTTACTATTCACGGAATAGATCCCATTATTTCCTCTCTTTTTGCCGACAGAAGTTCTTTCTGGCTGCTCCACATTTTTTGCGATGTCAATAGTTTTATTATTTGCTAATAGAGTTTTAGTTTTTTTGTGGTTTTTACTTTTTAGACAACTTGATTGCAAGCTTACATAATTTCGTTTTTTGTTTAAGCAATGGTTTTATATTTTGTATGTATCAACCCATATTTCGGTATAAATTTACTTTTTGCTTTATTTATGCTTTTGGGTATGGACTTTTAATTGTTTACATCCTGAAAGTGAGTAATATGGCAGGTGTCTCAGGCGGGAAAATCGTCTTGAGTTAATTTCCGGATTACGCTAAAATTTTTGTAAGGAAACTTCTTAGAGAAACGCAAATTTATTAGTTAGTAATTGTAGAGAAACGTCAGTTGAATTGAGAAGAGTGGTATCACTTTTCAGTAGAGAAGGTTGGTTTCACTATTTCGTTTCATTACTATTTGTTATTTTAACTTTAATGTCCTCACTTCTTTTTCGTCGACAAAGTAGAAAGATTTAATAGCAATAGATTTGTCAATATTTTTAAGCTTTGCCCACCAGATGGCCTATCGCTTGACCATTCGCTTTACCAGTTAGTTATTAAAGGAAAGGGATCGGACCCGACTAAATTGTCCTGCATAGTGAGCTTGATTTCTCAATTTTGTTTTTTACATTTCTATAAGTTGGCATTTGAAGATATGGGGAATAATTTACAGTTTATTTCCCAAGTATTACTTTTACGAGAGTGGCGACCACGCATACATTTTTATCATATCATTGTTCATAATTTAGTTCTACCTTAATTTATTATTAATTTCTAAACGGGGCACATAGTAAATATTATTTTTAGCGTAGCTTTTAGATATTCTTTTGCTAATATTTTTTTTTGTGTATAATTCTTTATTGTTGGTTTTAAATTAATTTTCCAGTCACACTTTCTATATCCTGCAATATATTTTTTACTTTTTTCTACACAGAGTGACTAAATTATGTATCTGATAGTAGCACGTTAAAACTGACACCATTAACTACAAAATCGTTTGATCAATTGTTTTAGTTAAAAAGTAATGGAAATATTTCACAAAAGTTGAGTTTTAAAAACCAACAAAAACATTAGTTATTAGTCGGATTTTAGTAACTTTTTTTAAACTTGTGTCCAAAATACTTATTAATTTTACATTTTTTTCACAATAACTCCTAAACCTATTTCAAATTCGTTTTCTATAGATAATAATAACATAATAGCTAAAAAATAGTTATTCGGGGGTCATTTATCCTGGAAGAAAAGTTGAAAATTTTTTAGCTGTAGACATTTACAGTGCTTTTTATTTGCTTTTCCCCTGTTGTCAATTGTATTTCGCTATATTTCAAATGAGTTTCCCATATCTGACACATTGGCATTATATTTCAAATGAGATTCCTCATTTATCAAAACAGGTCCACTTTATATCAAATATTTTTCCCATTTATGTGCCAAAGCATACAATTATTGAGGAATTATCTTCAGATGGAGCTTTACTTCATAATAGAAGAATATATATTTATGCGCAAGTGCAATTAATTCATAATTCATTTATTCCGCTTATGTTTCGGGCGTTATATTATGCTTTTTAAATTATTATCAAATTAAATAGGTTAGTTCAGCATTTTGATTGGAGAGCTTAAATAGTAAACTAGTTAAGTATTTCTATGAAAAGGCAGTCATTTAAAGTAAGCTTGTTGCACCTCCTAAGGTAAAGGGTAAAAAATTCATACGCACTCATACTAATAATAATAATGTTGACTAAACCTTCAGTTTACTGTTGGTTTAATATTAAAACTATTAATAGTTTTAATATTGATTTAATTTTGTAGCTCCATCTAGACCTAGCAGTTCTCTTAGTCAACAAAGTACTAGTAGTGTTACTAGTTCTGTAAATATGCGAACGAGGCCCATAGCGGCTCCAAGAAGGCCAAGACCAGTTAGCATAGCAGTTACAGGTGTAACAAATGATAAAAATTCACCTCTACCTGATAAAAATACTAAACCTCCATTACCTAAGTCAAGAAAATCTAGCTTAGTTAAGTCACAAGAGAAGCTTAAGAAAAGATCTATCAATTCCCCTACAGAGGGTACGCCCAAATCTGTTTTATCACCTACCAGTAGTACTCCCCCAGTTATACCAATTATTGAAAATAAAACACCAAGCAAACCGGAGCCTATTATAAGTAAATCTGTAGAAGAAAGTCAACCAATTATAACAGACAATACAGAAATTACCATTCAAGAATCAGTGACGGAGTAAGCGCTCAAACACAATAAAACCTAAATCAAGGTTTTTTATATATTGTTTCTTTTACAGACAATTAATAGATTTAGGTAATAGTGAAACCATAGAAGAAACGGCTAAAGTTGAAACAACAGAAGTCGTAATAGAAGCATCACAACCACCTGCAACTGAAATCATCAACCAAACAGTAGAAGAAAATAAAATAAATGAAAACGAAGACGAATCTACCGAAATGGTTGATATGAGCGCTTCAATGACAAGAGTGAGAATAACCACAGAAGAAGAAGCTAAAGCTGCTTTAGCGGAAAGGAGACGTTTAGCTCGAGAGGAAGCCGAAAGACAAGCTGAATTGGAACGATTGCGCATTGAAGAAGAAGCTAGATTAGAATTAGAAAAACAACAAAGGGAAGAGGAACAACAAAGAATCCTTATTGAACAAATGCGAGCGGCCGAACAAGAACGATTAGAAGAAGTAATCTATAAACTGCAATTGAATTAAATCAAACTTATTTTTTTTATTTATGTATTTTAGGCTATTAAGGAAGCTCAAAAACGGGAGGAAGAAGAAAGACTTAGGAAAGAAGAAGAAAACCGTCAAAAAATTTTAAAGGAAGAGGCCGATAGAAAAGCGAAAGAGGAAGCTGAAAAACAGAAAGCTGAATTGCAGGAAAGATTAAAACATGAAGAAAAAGAAAGGGAAGCTCGAAGAAAACGTGTTGAAGCAATCATGCTTCGTACTAGAGGAAAAAATAATAGTACCACACCTCAACAGGTAACTAACGTTTCCTGAAATCTGCTTATTTAATCGCAATACATATTATTTTTTTCATTGCACTGACAAAATATGTTTTATGTATAATTGTAGTATATTTTTGTATGCTTAATTAATGTGTATTTTGTACTTGTTCAAAATTTAATTAAACACTTGTAATTGGGTTTTTGGATGAATAAAATTAAAACAAAATAATGCGTCATAATTTCGCTTTGGCTTCGCTTAACTCACTACTTTCAATACTGACTATTGTTTTTATTAGACTGAAGAAAAGAATGAAGAAAATAATTCTGATAAATTAAATGGTTCAAAATCAGACACGGAGAATGGACATAAAAATGGAAAAGAAATTGAAACAGTAGATAACATGTAAGTTTCACAACGAATTTTAGGTGTTTAATTAATTTGTGCGTTTTTCAGAATCCCAGTTGAAACTTTAAAAAATGCTAATACTGTAAATGTTGACACCTTAAGCACTGATGACACTTTAAATTCAAATAATTCTTGGCAACGTAATACACAAACTGGTAAATAAAAGGAATGTTCAGTAGATTTTTTTTATTAATTAGTATTTATTTTCTTGCAGATTTATTGATGTGAGTTGCCATTATTTCGTAAATAGGTGCTTGTAAATGGTTCAATAATTTTTTTATATATATTTAATATAAATCAATTTAGTTTTTTTGTTAAATAGAATTGCCGTATGTTGTTTTTTAATATAATTGTAATTGTTTTCTTTAATTATTTTGACATCCTAATATGTGCAATAAATTTTGCGATAAATGACGCGCGGCAATTTTATTTAGTTTAGAGCAGTATACTGACTGAGATTATTAAAAAAAATATAATTCATTTGCAAATCCTGATCAAAACCATAATAATTATAGGTGGGTCCACGTAGTTATATAATTAAAGTAATAAAAGTTGTGCATAGATAGTAATTGGTGTTTGTTACAGTATTATTTATATTTTTATTAAAGCAGCAATATTTTTTCATTATTTTGATAAAGGGGATTTAAATTTAAAAAAGACTACGTTAATAACAACACAAATTTAGTCGTTATCAATTTCTCTGTATTAGCTATTTTTGATGTGCCTTTAAGTGGTGTAAGCTAGGATTATGCCTGGGCGGATCCGTTCGTTTAATTAACTAATTAAAAGCCCCTATTTTTCAAATCATAACTTACTCCTAAAGAAAGCTTTTTAATTGGTTCTTCGGAAAAATGTATCCGACGCACTGGCTAATAAAAAAATTACAAATACAAAGCAATAATTAACTAGCTAACTTTCAATGTAGTGTCTTTCATTTAGCGTCCAACTAAGTACACGTACACACGTAGCGATTATTGTCGAGTCGACCGTCGACTGGGAAAAAATAACATACACACGTGGCGGCAATTTGCGTGCGGCCAAAGTCGAGTCAGCTTTTCAATCATCGCGAACGGCTAACATATCTATTGTCATCCCATTTGCTAGTGTGGAATCGTGCGCCGACTCGACAATCTGCGCTTATCGCCGCTCGAATGTCGCTAGAAAAACATGTGTCGAGCCGGTGAACACGCCTCGCGATCGTCATGCGTACTGTTGGTTTACATGGAACGGTATGTCGAGTTGACTCGACAATAAACGCTCCGTGTGTACTAGTACTAACCAATCCAAAGGCATTATAGCTTTTTGATTGGTTGGTCGAAAAAATGGATGCGGCGCACACAGAGGTGGGTACAAGAAATAAAAATACAAAGCAATATTTACCAAATATTCATTGTGATTAGCGCTTGGCAATTCGTTTTATAAATTATAAAAAGTTTCATGCGACTCTGACTTTAAATTTTTCTAAAACATTGTTCTAGTTTTACTTATTAATATAAATGGTTAATGAAAATCCAGATATGTCTCATTTAAATTTGAACTCACAAAAACTCTCCCCATTATATAACATGTTACAGTACAACGCCAATTTTTCAAGCAGTAACAAAATCACTGATTGCTGGGAATTCAATTAACGAAAACCACGGATGGCGTTCTATTGTAGTTTTGATATAACTTTTTGCCTTATAAAATATTTTCAGAAAAAATTTTTAGGTCAAACTTCATTTAAGTGACACGCAAACAACGAATCGAATGTCGAGCCAAGCCTTCAAGTTTGCCACGCAAAGATTTTTTAAATACTTTGTACGCGTACAGAGGCAGCGTTTATTGTCTAATCGACTAAAAAAAAACAACGGAACGTCGAGTCCGCTTTTCAATCATTGCTTGCGGCAGGGACGGCAAACGGCTAGTATGTGTATTGCTTCATTTGCTAGTATGGAATGATATGTCGACTCGACAATCTGCGCTCATCGCGCCGCTAGAATGTCGCGAGGAAACCATGTATTGAGCGAAAACGCCGTGCGTCTACTGTTCATCAGATTACATGAAACTATATGTCGACTGACAATAAACGCTCCTTGTGTTCTAGTACTTATTCGCTGCACGCCAGCAAACTTAAAAATAAATAGCTTGTACCCAGCTTTACGTTTGGAGGTAAATTCGATAGGTTGTAGGTAACAAAATTTCTCAGTCGCGTTGCATATTTCTTTAAGTAAACTATCTGAAGCTTCAAATATATTAAATATTTAATTTAAAACAATTGAAGTCCACCTAAAAGGAGATAATTAATTGGTAATTCTATTAGAAGATTTCAAATTTTATAGTACCACCAAAAGAGAGCCACTTGATTAATTAGTTCTTTAACTAACCAATCAAAAGGCTTTAAATGTTTTAATTATTAAATTGTGGCTTTAATATATTTTTCTTTTCCTTCAAGATTTCGCTGCTGTTTGGCTGTTATTTTATACCAAAACCACAATTCCGAAATTAAACTAATAATTTAACTTTTTTTTTGCTGAAAACTCCTAAAATTAATTTTAAAATATGTTTTCCACCATAAATTAGTAGCTGGGTGGTTAGCTTTTTAAGTAAGCAATGGGTCAAATGTTTTAAATTATATGGTACTGCCAAAAAGGAGCTATTTAAGTGATTCATTCTCTTAGTAACCAATTGAAACATTTAAAATATTTTAAATTCTAATGTGGCGCCAAAAGGGAGCTATCAGATTGGTTACTTAAAACCGGATCTATGCTGGAAACTAGCTTTAACGCGTTATTTTTTAACGTATCAAATTCCAATAAATTTTATTAAAAATAAATAACTGCT
Organism: Gymnusa sp. GC000175; assembly: GCA_030264735.1. Taxonomy (NCBI): domain Eukaryota; kingdom Metazoa; phylum Arthropoda; class Insecta; order Coleoptera; family Staphylinidae; genus Gymnusa; species Gymnusa sp. GC000175. The sequence continues at coordinate 12,828 of JARJDX010006476.1, forward strand.
TATGTATTATTTTTGTAGCACTGCCAAAATGATTTTGACAGTTTTAAAATGATTTTTTTGTAGTGATTGGTAAAAATGACAAAAAAATTCTTCTATTTTTATATTTGAGATAGTTGTGTTTGATCAGGATTCTATAATCTTCCAGTTGTAAATGAACTCGGTCTTTACTAGTCATCTTAATCGAATGTTGAGTTGTTTTTGTAACGTTATTGTTTTGATTTGCTGATAGATTATGATAATTAAAAAATAAAATGAGGGATATGTGAGAAGTTATGGTCAGCAGTCTTATCATAGAGCACAGATAGTTTTACTATTATTCTAGGATATGCATTTTTAGTCAGGGTATATCTAAATGCCTTGCATGGTTTTTAAAGTTTTTGATGTTGATTTTCATTTCTCTTGTACATTTTGTGAAATTAGTGTGAGGGAGAGAAAGGATTTGTTTCATATTAAAAATGTTGGCATTCTCTGCGTAATTATATTAAAGTAAAAAAAATCTATGTATACTGAGTGTTCAAAGATGATAGTAGTTAGTTTTGCAGGACACTCTTTATATGTAATATCCTAATCTTACATATAATTGATTGATTGATACATACCCTTATATATTTATGAATGAAATACTTCTTAAGTGTTATTTATTAAGGTGTTTCTTTTTTTATAGAATAGACTAAATTCCGATTTAGCATTGCCTTTTATAAAACCTGTATAAAAGGGCTCTAATGTTTAATCATATGTTACAATAATTTTAAGTAATACAGATAACAAATTACTTGGTGTAAAAGTTTTTCAAGTATTTAATGGATTTCTAATACCATCCTATAAATGCACTGCTTTTAAACGAAAACTGAATATTTATAATTAATATTTTAAAATAATCAATTTAGAAATGGTAAACTTAGTCAGGGTTTTCTCTTAAAAGCAGTTGACATTTGTATCGTTATTAACATATAAAAATAAAAACAAACTTGTAAAAAATGCTTGTTAAACAGTGCTTAATAAAATTAATAGATTTATTTATCAAAATTTATGTTAAATATATTTTTAAATTATTCTTTCAATCAAAAATCTTTTTCTTTTATTACCCATTAATAATGTACCCTTAAATAAATGATCTTAATATATTGTAAAACAAAATGTTCCCTAAAAAATTCTTTAATTAATTTTCCTTTCTCTCCTGTCCACTTTAAACCTATAAAATGAAATAAATGAAAAAAACCAAATTTATTTAATTTAATTCCTTCACGTTTTCAATTGATGCAAATTGTATTACTTTCGGGTTTATATCGCGTAAATTTGTAAGTTGTTAAGATCGTTTCGCTCGTCATTACAAGGAACATTGATTTGTTTATGTGTTAGGCAGATGATCCAATATATACTCTTTGCTGGATTAGAATTAAAGAAAGCACATGTGCCTTAAGTAGCTTTTGTTTAGGGTATGGTGTGCAATCGAGAATGATGTTTGCAATTAGCCTTAAAACTGTGGCTTTAAAATCGGACATGCATGCACACCTGAGCAAGGAACCCAGGTAAAAGCACTTACTTATCGAAGTGGTGAGGACGCTCAAATATGGTGATTGACGGATCGACGAAATCTCCTCTTATTTAATCTATTAATTTTGTAAGCCATTGTTTGCGTCGTTTTAAAATATTTTTTTTTTATATTTTAGTCCTGACGTTTTACGTAAAATTGTAAAATCTTTTTTTTTATATTTTGGTCCTGACATTTGTTGGGGCATAAATAAATGATCTTAATATATTGTAAAACAAAATGTTTCCCACTTTATTTGATTTAAATCCCTTACGTTTAAATTAATGCAAATTGTATTACTTTCGCGCAAATTTATTGGCTGTTACCAACGTTTCGCTCGCCATTACGGAAACGTCGTGTTTATTGTGTGTAACGGGTAAAGTGCCATAAAATCGTACGCGCGACATTATAGGTATCCGCACACACACACCTGGGCAGGGAGCTCGGGTATACCTACCCATTAAAGTGGTACGCTCCGACAAAATCGTTTAATTTCTTAATTTTATACGTCAAAAGTAGCGGCATAGCGTAACGGCCAACGACCGAGGTGTTTTTGTCAGAGCCCTTCTTCACATTTTTAGAAAAAGAAACATCCTTGTGCATTATTGTACAGTATTAATTATTTGGCTAAATTTTGTTGGGTTTCTAGAAGTTGGAGAGAGGCATGTTTGTATTTGGATTTTATATTTCGAGCGATAGTAAGTTGTAGGATTATTATGTTAATAGGATTCTTTGAAACGCGTAAATTTAAAACTTTTATTTTGTTTTGGATGAAGCAAAAGGAAAAGATTATTTATATTTACAAGAATTGAACCAATATTATAAGCGAGAGGTTTATCTTCGTACGTTGGTCCTATATACAATTAAGCAGGTACAACTCATCGCGAGAAATGATAACGGCTTGTATTAAATTTATTACGGAAAATATAAAAGTGCTCTTCTATGAAACATCCGAGAAGTGGAACCACACGCAGAAACAAATAAAGCCAAAGAATAAATTCTCTCTTAAATGGTGGCAATTTTTAAAGCTGAAGTAAAACTGTGGCTCAAAATCCCATTTTATGAAAATATAAGTAGACGAATGAAAACTAGAGCCAATTATTATCGTGATTTCATACTTTGAATTTTTATTATGTACATACTGCATTTTTTTAATTTCGCGCAGTTTGTGGCTCACAAAGCAAATAATAATTTACAAAGGAAATAAATAAAATTGTTTATTATATTTGTACGCTTTTCATAGAATCCTACTGCGTCGTAGTGTATTTCTTATATTGTTAAGAAAATATCAAAACCTTTGTAGATTTAAAAACATCAAAAAACAGACATGCTGCGACGTAGTTGTCAGTTCACATATAATAAAACATTGATTTGTGTTGGTCTTGTAAACAATTTTTTATTTATTCCATTGTTACCTTCTAAAGGTTTTATAGAAGAAAATGTTATTGTGCTATATATATTATATTAAAAATGAATAAAGGAACAAATAATTGGAAATTTTTAGTAGCTATTGTGATCATTGTGATTACTTATTTACTTTTAGTTATAACTTGAGTCTTAATATTTTGAATTTTATTATGTTTATTCCACATTTTTAATTGGAAGCCATATAAGGGGCGGATTGAATATTCTGCAATTCTGGCAAATACCAAATGCGTTATAAACCCAGATATTTCCCTAAACCCTTATTAAAATTTCCCTAAGGTGACCGAGTTACGAGCATACACGCTGTATACAGATGTGATAATTAGTGTTTATAATTAATTTTACAGCTTTCACAATTTCGCTTTCTTTACTAATTTGTGCAACTAAAGTCTTTCTTTATGGCTCTCTATAAACCTCTAATAATATATTTCCTCACATCTTGTGAGTACCAGAATAAGCAATCCCGAGGTACCCTAGCTGCATCTGTTTCATTTCGTTAACTGGATTTGGGGCCCGTTTCTTTTGTCTTTTATGCTCTGTCCTTGTTGACCTAATCTTGCTCTAACATTGGTGATGGTAGTGCATTCGAGGGTTAAGGTTATTTATTTTCAAGCTTTCTTTGTGTCTTGAAAACAGCTTTTTTGTAGTTGGGCGTAGTATCGTCAAAGGCCAGAGGAGGAAAACTTTGACCAAAATTTCCTGGCCTTCGGGTAGCGGGGGCATCACCCAACATATTGAAAAACTATAATATAAGTATATCAACTGAAAGAAAAAAATTTAAATAAAAGGACTATAAATTTTGGTATATGAAATGTAAGTGGCAGTATGGATGACAAATTGAAGATAGTCCTAGGTATATTGGATCCTTCAGATGACCAACCAGTAGCAATCCAGGATGATTTCTTTAAAAAAACTTAACGAGACAGTGCAGGGAGTAAGAAATAAGGAACTTACTTTACTATGAGACCTAAATAGCCAAACTGGGCAGATATATTCGATCCTTCAGATGACCAACCAGTAGCAATCCAGGATATTTCTTTAAAAAAAAACTTAACGAGACAGTGCAGGAAGTGGGAAACAAGAAACATATTTTACTAGGAGACCTTAATAGCCGAACTGGGCACTATATCCTAGATCTACTGATAGGGCCCTACGGGTATGGAAACATCAATGACAATGGTTAACGTTTAAGTAGGCACAAAACAATACACAAGTTAACCCGGGAACAACACACAGAAATCTGTTATAGATTAGATAATCACAAACTAGAAAACACGGATCTAGAATATAGATGTATGTATATAGTGTGAAAGCAGGTGGGAACACTGAATATGGGAAATAATAATTTGGAAAAGATAAACTATATCAGATTATTACGTCGTTCAACTAGCGATTCAACAGCAAAACGAGGTTGGATTGAGTAAAAGCAGAATCCCTAAGGTAACCATTAATATTAAAGTCAAGTACCTCAGCGTTTAAAAAATTATTAGTTATATCATCGATGTGCTCTTTGAAAGTTAACTTTTGGTCTACTGTAACAACAAGATCCTTAATAAAAGTAACAGATTCCAAAAGGTGTCAGATCTAAAGATGCGATAAACTGTAACGGGTTTTTACATCTAGAAAAGGAAATTGAATTGCATTTGTTAATATTTAATTCCATCCTGTTATCTAAGCAACAATGTCCCAACATATTAAGATCATTCTGCAGGAGAAGCCAGTAATGCTCATTTTTAATAGACCGATACCTATAGGTATGTCGTAGTCAGATTAAGGACTCCACTTTAGCCGAACATTCTTTAAAGACAAACAACAAGATTGATTTTATGTTAGGTTTTTATCTATAACCTCATTGCGACGCTATTTGGATTTACAAAAATCCTCAAAATTTAAATCGACAGCAGGGTTTTGACATCAGTCCTACCTAGAAATATTTGTTTTCATCATTAAATTCTAACCCCTACTAGTTTTGCTCCCTATTTAGACTTAAATATTCGAAAAAGGTCTTCATCCGCCCTGAGAATGCTTCCTACAATGGCAACAACCAATAAAAACACACGGCTTGAACCCAAAAGTAAAAAAAAATTACACAAATTAAAATTGCTTTGGTTAATAATGGATAAAAATAAATGTGCAATTTGTAGAAGATTATTATCATGACATGAACGAGATTCGAAACTGCACTAGAATGAAGAAAAGCTTTAGATATAGTCTTTTAAGATAGATAGAGTTGTACCAGAAGATTATAAGGAAGAGGAAGTAATTTAATCAATAAATATTTAATCTAAAGTTCTTGGATAACTGGTTGCCTACATATAGATGCGAAATATTTATAATTAAAATAATGCCGATGTTTAGAAAATAAAACTAAAGGAAAACAAATGACTTGGCCATATAATAGCATTTATATAAATGTAAGCGTTTGTTATTAACTGACCAAATGATTTCGTGGGTGATTTATATAGTAAGTTTAAAAACCGAACGAAAATAATATTTTTTAATAATAATTTTATGTTCAATTTTTGATCAAATATATTTTAATTATTCGTAATTGATAAAATTTTGTCATGTATACAACACGTCGCATAAAGTTTACAATTAGTTGTTGATGATATGTATATGGTTATATAATTGTATTGTGTATTGTATAATAATTCAGGTGTGTTGGAACTCCTGAAAATTAATTTTACAATCATTGTCCTTGAATAAAAAATATAACAATACGATTCTGATAGCTGCATCCTGTTTTTAGGTTGTTTAAATAATTTGCGTAGTTTATATTGATTTGTGGTAGTGAACGCAAACTTTTTTGATTAAATAAATTGGAATTTAATCAAAAGCGCCGTACTCAATGCGAGCACCTTTTTGATGCTATAGAATTATTGCCACTATATAACCCCCTTTTCGTCCTCATCCCCCTTGCCATAGGAAGCCGTGTCAGTTGGCGACGTGACCATAAAATAGTATACGGGTTTGAAGTCATGACTACCCTACAAGCCATTGATTTGGTTAAGTTCAAATTTGAGTGCAGCATGGACGCGTGTTTCGATGCATTCGATAAAAATGGGTGAGTAAATATTTGACGATTTCTACCATCGCACGCCATACTTGCACATTAAAGAAAGGATTAAAACCAATCTTCTGCGCATTGTCCCATAGCACGTGACATTTTCCCGCGCTTCATCAACCCTTAAGAAAATTATTTTAGGTTTTAAGTAAAGAAAATCGAACCATCTTTACATCTTTTGTTCCACTTTCGTAGAAAAACCACTCTAAACAAATTTAAATAACTTTGAAAACATCCCTTATTTGGAATGAAAGATGTATTTGTTATTTGATACATTCTTTATACAACAAGTTTATTGCTATTCGCATAATCGCATATCTAAAATTATTGGTGAAATAAATTTCAAACGTGGAAATAAATCGGGGAAGTACCGGAATGATACGTAATCACATTCATAAGCATAACAAATCTTATCTCCTTGTTCAATCGCGTTTGCACAAACAGATCGGGTTAAATAAATTTCAAACTAAAACTTCAAGATTTTTATAGAGGATCATTTATTTCTACCTCTTGCAGCTGAACAGTTATTTATTTATTTATTTATTTGATCCATTTTAAATAAACCTCATATCTAAAACAAATATGTTTAGTTCGAATTGGATTTTTTTACGTTTGCATTTGAAAATTTAACGAAAATGTATTTGCCTATTTTACCATTTATTTTTGCTCCGTATTATTTTCCAGCGATGGGTTGATAGATTTGGACGAATTCCGATTAATTACTCGTGCATTATTTAGAAATGATAGAGGTAGAATATATTCTTTGGAAGAAGATAAATTAAAAGAAGTTTTTGATGTATTTGATCAAAACCATGATGGATTTATCGATAAAGATGAATTTGTTTTTTGCTGGAATCATTGGATCAAAATTGTAAGCAATTCTTTTCACCTTTTAAACGCACATCAACAAACGCATTTTTTATTTATTAGAAGAACATAATTTTATCCAACAATCCTTTTATCCAGAGAATTATAATTTATATAAGTTGAATGAAATCATTTCTTTCTTTTTATAAAAAGAAAATCTATCCCATCTTATTTTTTTTCCTCTTTTATATTTCCTTTCTTATGCAAATAATTATTTTTTTTTCTTTTATTTTAAAAATGTATGGAAATAATTAATTTAACACTGTTCATTAGAGCATTAGTCAGGAAATTATTCTCAGTGCGCTTACAAACTATTAATTTAGTTTGTTACTCTGAATATAACTTTATTTTAATTAAAATTTAATTTTCAATATGACCACAGCTTTGATATACAAAATTTCGTACAAATTATTTTTTGTGCAATTTACCTTTAAATTAAAGTATTTTGCAAATAGTCAGCAACTAAATGATATTCATGTATGTGCGTGTAGAGCTACCAATTTTTCATAATCAAGTTTTAAAAATTGCATATATGACTTTAATATTAAATTAAAAATGCTTTTTAATATGGTTGTTAATTACTGAATTACAGGGCAGGCCCGAGAATAAGCGGGGCCGTATGCGAAATGCTCATGCGGGGCCTCTCTTTTAGGCTTTAGGGTGACGGTCAAAATCCCAACAGTTAAAATCCTAACAATCAAAATCCTAAAAGGGTTAAATTCCGAAGGTTTAGAATACCGACAAAATCGCGGCAATCAAATTACCGACAAGTAAATTATAAATTTCATACAAACTCAATAAAAAATTCGTCAAAAAAACAATGAATTAAAAGAATAATACAAAAATGCAATATAATATACTGAAGATTATGGGCGATACCTCGAAGATGTTCCAATAAGGTTTAATTTTCACGGGTTTTTACCACCGACACAGTTGAACTCCAAATTTCCTGGAATCATAAACGAAACAATTAGTTTCGTGAAAATTGGACAAAAAGCTTGGGAATTAAAAATTATCTTTCGAAATCGTTAGTTATGATTTCAAATTGTTGTGAAAAGCATAATTTTTTTGCGTCGTATGTCCTGCGGAACCTAATTTGAAACCCGGGTAGGTTAGATTAGATTAGGCCACCTAACTTAAAATGACCTCGACAAACTAAGGATAATTATTATCTCGATTATAGTAGTAAAAATGAGAAAAATATTATTTCTTGAATTGTAATTATTAAAAAATTCGGGTCGTCGCGGGGCCTCACAAAACGCGGTGCCGTTTGCGACAGCGCACATTGAACCACCCTCCAGCCGGCTCTGTCAAATTACATAAACTACATGCATTGTTTGCACTATGCCTGCATTTAATATTTGATTTCATTTCAAAAGTAATTTCATTTAAAAACTGATTTCGTTTAAAAACAAATGCAAAAATTTCCGAAAAATAATATTTCAATTTTAGTCATTTTGAAGGGTGAAAATTTAAAATCGCTTTAAATGCTGTTTTATTCCCTAAATTAAGGGTGCACATTACGAATATAAAGTCGATTTTCCTTTTTAAAATATTTTTATTTTCTACATTTTTAAAGTATTAGTTTCGTAAAAAAAATCACACTTTTTTTAACCTGGCCTTTAAATAGATTTTTTTGTTACAAGAGCAAGTATAGCTATCGATTATCCATGATATTTGAGGTTTTTTTAACATCTGTTAGCGAGTAAATGCGCAAAACAGTGTGATAAGTCAATAAATTAAAAAGTGCTAGACAAACAAACAATACTATAGATAATAGTTCAATAAATTTATTTAGTAAATACGTCACAAGTTGAAAACTTGTGTTAAAAAAAAAAATTTGAAACGTAGTTAATTCAATTTTAATTAAAGTTTAAAGAAGTAATATTTTTATTTATTAAAATAAAAGCTAATAAAAATTGTTCAAAGTTTTATTACCAACTTTTATTATATGTTGTTTAAAATGAAATAAAACATGATATTGATCAGAAAAATATAACTTTTTTTATGGTTATGCATCATGAAAAAGAATTTGATTTGCTTAAATAAAAATAGTAAAAATCGTTAAATAGCTTGAAGTAATACATCATATTGGAATGTACAAATGAAAAATGCAACAAATGCTCGCAATTTATTACAAGCGAAATACCACGAGAAAATATAATTTTCAAATTCTTGAAATTGCTAAAATTGAAATATACCTTTTAAATACGTATATGCTTCATAAAGAGTTTATTGCAATATGCATGTCTGATGAAAAATGTGGAAATGAACATATGTTCCTGTAAAAAATTATAATCATTTTTGTTTGTGTGCAAAGGATGAGATGAAGCAGAGCATGAAACTGTTCTAGACGAAAAGGCAATTCGTATTACGCAGTAACGTTTTATTTTATAAGTTTTTATTTTATTTTTATTAATGTTGTGTAAAGTTGAGTTTCACGCTCAAACAAAATTTAATTTATTACTCATTAAGTAGAAATTTCATCGACAAATTACGGGATGCGATTCGTGCATAAAAAAGGTAAAATAATTCAATAATGAATTTTGCTGACATGTACTTTTTAATATGAAGTTTTGTAAATAATACGATTTGCAGGCTGGTAATTGCAGCAAATATAGAAAATTAATGTACAGTGCCTCGTAGTTAAATGCAAGCTTAATTAATTAATTAGCTATGTTGTTTTGTAGATTGTGCGACCGATATCAGTATTCCTAATAGTGGATGTGCAGAATGATTTCATTAGTGGTACATTAAATATAAGCAATTGTTCGGCTCAACAGAACGGATTTGAAGTGATAGAACCGATTAATCGTCTCCTGGAAACTACTCAATTCGATGCAATATTCTATTCGCTCGATTGGCACCCTAGTGACCATGTCTCATTCATTGACAATATCAACCAGCGGGAATTACATACAACAAGCCCGGTTTCTGCAGAAAATGCGCAGACATATGATACTGTGATTTTCGCAGGTCCACCCCCAATGAAACAAAGGTTGTGGCCCAGACATTGCGTACAAGATACCTGGGGGTCTGAATTACATAAAGATTTAAAGGTGAGTTTAAATTAATTTTCAGACGGAAAACTACCCTCGCGCGCGTTTTCTTTTTATTCCACTCAAACAGAATCGTGAGCGCAATTTTTATGTATAAAAAGAATCCTCATGATAACAAACGGGCAATTGTATATGTCGAGAACAGAAAACTTTTATACCTAATTCGCTATAAATTTAATTTCATCTTATGCGCGTACTTCCATCATGTGACGCAGAAGATGAGGGTTCACTTGCAGCATTCAGTTCCCATCTACAACAGACGCGATGACGTACTTTTGGCAAGTGTATTTATTTGTTTGTCTCTTTAGGTTTTTTTGGCTTCGTTCTTGGGTTTTCAATCGCCAGGTTTGGATTGTTATTCTATTGCTGGATCCACGTGCGCCTTCGACACATCGTCTTGCTCCTTTGCAACAAAAGAATGTTAACCCAAACCCACACAATTTACTCTACATTTGATGAAGTTTCCCTTGATTTTTATTTTTAAAAACCTCTTCTCACTTTTTTCTTTCACCCAATTAAAAAGTTTTCCATCTTATATTGATATACTGATGCAGGAATTTTTAAGCAAATATCTATATATCCTCGTACTTCATAACTTTGCAAAAATTAATTAATTTAAAATGCTCGCTCATTACGAAGGTTTTAATGATTTCCTCTATAAAAACCAACAATTTTCTTGAATAATTCAAGCAATGCCATTGTACTTTTAATTATATTCTTATAACCGCCGGGAAGTTAGCACCACGCGCCAGCACCACGTACACTGTACGGAGGCTAGGTAAATTCTTTGTTTTTTCAACCGTTGCTGCTACGGCACAAATTAAAATATCGTCATAATACTCTATCAGAGCACTATCGATTCCACCAAAAAAGTTTCAA
>JARJDX010006486.1:0-13384 GCA_030264735.1 Gymnusa sp. GC000175
ATTTCCTGATAAGTAAATATATACAAAGTTGTAGTGTACTTCGACAAATTTGTGCGTCGAAATTACTCGCGCCAAACTGTCCCGCGCCAAACCGTCCCTGCGCCAAAACGTCCTGCGCAAAAACGTCCCGCGCCAAAACGTCTCTGCGCCAAAACGGCCGCGCCGAACTGGCCGCGCCAAATCGGCCGCGCCGAACTGTCCTAGACCCGTAACTTTGCATTGTATTTACTTTACAGAGTGTGTCAAATTTTAATAATTAATTATAAATCATCTACTTTTAATTAAAATTACGAATAATCAATATGCAACTGCAGATTTTTTACTTATATACAATGGTAAATCGAACTTGAAGAGTATATAATCACGAAGGCGTTCCTTTCCACTTGCTGAACTTGTGTAGAAGCTCAGTAATATTAAATTTCTTTTATAGAAATCTAAATATATTCACAAGTTAAGAAAACAATTTTAAAACAAGTAATTTTATCTGTAGTGTAATTTATTTTTGTATTATTTATTTCAATTATTTTCAACGCATTTTTTTGACATATTCTTTTATTTGTATTTGGTTTTAATTTTATAAAATATCTTTTAAATTTTAATAAATATACTTTGGTAGTATTTATCATTTATTTTATGTTTATATTTAAAAGTCATTAAAACAAGCCAATCAGCTCATACCATTAACACAAAAAAAATTAAATTTAAATAGTAAGTAAACCATTTCTAAATGAAACTTTAAATATGACTGCACAGTATTTTTTATATTTTTTTACTTTTATTATTTAAAGCAATAAATTTACAAAAATTGCAAATAATTTTTCTCTTCGCGTTTGTATTCTTTATATTAATATATTTTAAAAACAAATATTAAGAAAATTGTTTTATTACCTTTAAATTCTATTTTGTGAGCCCTCCTCTGGTGAACTAAGTGGAAATAAATTAATAAACTGATCTGGATAATGCTTTATGAAAAAAAATCAAATTTAATATTTTAATATATTTTTTTATTTGAAATGGAAAATTACTTTCTCACAGTTTGCAAAAATAAAAAATTGTTTATAAATTATGTGTAAACATTATTAATTAACAAAAATGGTTATTGCATTTATTTAATATAAAAATTTAAATAAATATATAAATGGTTATTAACCACGGTGACGCGTAAATGGGCAACATAAACGACATTTGAAGGGCCGTCTTAAGATATTTGGCGCCCGTAGGCTACTAACAAAAATGCGCCCCTCTTCATTAGAAAACACACGGGGGGGGGAGGGGGTCAGCGACTGTGGAGTGACCGGTGAAGTTATACAAAAGTTTCAGAATTAAAAAAAGTCACTGAAAAAATAAAAATGTTAAACCAGGACAAAAATCCAAAATCAAGTACAATTGTAGGATGACTATTTAACAAAAAAGTGGACAAATCTGAGACTTGGTTTAATTAGACTAAAATCTTTGCAATTTTAATCAAAATTATCTAAATTTTAATGAAAATTTATACAAATTTAATAATAATAATTTCTTGATTAAAATTACGATTTTATTTTTTTATTCATAAGATTTAGAAGGGTTTAGTCAAAATTTAGATGATTATGGTTAAATTTGTAATGATTTTGTACATAAATTGCAATGACTTAGGCAATTTTCTTTAAAATATAAATTATATTACTCAAATTAAAACGTTTTACGTTGAAATCAAAACTATATTTGTCAAATTTGGGCAAATTTCGATAAAATTTTTGGTATAAATTGCTGTTTGTAATAAAATTCAGGCGTTTTACTTCAAAATTTTATTGATTTTGATAAAGTTTGAGCAATTTTTTTTAAATCTAAATTATTTTGTTTAAATTTTCTTTAATATATAAATTTTAAGATTTAAAATTTTCAATATTTGAAACAAAATTGTCTTCCTTGAATTCTGGCGCCCCGGGGCTTAGCCCATTTAGCCCTGTGATTAAGGCGGCCCTGGACATTTGATATTTTACTGTAAAATTACCATTGAAATATTAAATGTCGCTTAGGTTGGCTATCCCGCGGTCACGTGGTTAATAACCATTTATATGGACTTGGTATTTTATATTAATTATAGTTTTATGAATTTTGATGTTAAAAACTATTTAATACTTTAATAAAATACTTGTTGGATTAGATTAGACGGGGCTCATTTGCTAGGGATAGACTCCCATTAGGGCGACCTAGTTGGATTTTTTATGCTATTAACCTACTGGCTAATAGTTTCCTAAACAAGCCACTAAGCTGTATTGAAAAATAAAAAATGGCCAATATTAGCACTGCCTAAACTTCTGTAAGACAACTAAGGTAAAAATAAAACAACTAATACAATTTAATAAATATATTTCTCAAAAAGCACATCTCATATATTATGTCAATAGTAAATACAACCACGACATGTCCTAAAATCCAGACTAGTAGAAAACAGATCCGCGGCTTGTCATGGATTGACAATGTGGAGAAAGATCTCAGGAAGCTGAATATATGAAACTGGATGGATAATGACTTCACATTAGTGAAATCAATTTAGTGACACGTCTCAAAGTAATGGCCAGAGCTGAGCCGCCGATGTTTTTAAGACGCCCGTTGATGCTCAATCAAATAAGATTTCTTCTTATTGTCTCATTCCAATTTCTTCTTGATCTTCCTCATTTTCTTCTACCCTGTGGTGTCCATTCGAACAGAACCTTAGGTAGTCTATGGTCTCCCATTCTTTTGACATGCCCATACCAAGTTAGTTAACTAAATGCTTAATTATCCGTGTCGTTTGATTTCGCCAAAATATTTCAAATTGCAATTAAGACAAATGACTTGATAAATTCCGGGATTTCAAAGAAGATTTTTGTCCTTCAAACTGTATTAGGTTGGAAATTTTGGGGTCCGATTTGAAAATGGTTTTTACATTGTATTTGTGTAAATTGTTATTGTTGACAAATTAGTTCCTTACGTTAAGTATTAGCTTTTATGCTGCTGTTGTGCATCGCAGGATAAACTGCTATTCTAGCCGTCTGCAGACATCAAGTGGTCCCAACCTTGAGTTTTCCAGATTGTATGGGACAAATGCCATGATAATATGTTTTTTGCCTTTGTTTTTTAGGACCCTTTTTAGCGCATTGTAAAATATAAAATTAGAAGATGTCTTTTCTAACGCTTAAAACTTGTTTAGGTTTTATGCAGTTAGTACGTACACAGCGCCGGTGTTAAGCACAAGCAAAGCAGGCAGCCGCCTGCATCGTCGTTTTTTGGGAGCAGCCGAAGGCTTTATAATTACAATATGTAATACATTTTTGTCAAAATTTTCTTTCCGGTAGAGCGGCAGAAAACTATATTGCCTGTGGCAGCCAAATGCCTAGCGCCGGTTCTGTACTTACACTAGTTTAAGCTAATTTGGCTAATACTGTTGTTGATCTACGATCTAATCCAAAATTCTTGTATTGAAACCACCATTAAATCTCCAGTGCACTAAATACCACCTTGAAGTAATAAAAATTCAATTAAAGACAACGGAGGCATCTGGGACCTTTGAGTGTTGTACGTTAAGCTCCTTGTATTAGGTTTTGCCACTGTATGACAAAAACATACTTCTGATTAAATCCAAAATTTTTCTTTTATAAAATATATTTTTTGCAAAATTTTTTATTTATTTTGCTTTTGAATGCATTTTATAATTTGATGTGTTTTTACTTTAAATAGTTCATTCCTTAATATTTTAAACCAAAATGTTAGGTTATGAAGGAAAAATTTAAGGTTGGGGTAAATTATAGAATTAAATAAATTTTTATTTTTAAATTATTCAAAAAAAATAATACACAACTAATCAATAATTAAAAATAAAGTTTTATAAAATGCATTTAAGAGTAAATTGTTATAATTATTTAAGCCCTAATCTAAAGTGACAAATTATTAAATTTTGTTTAAGTTTTAAAATAAAATAATTTTGTTTTTATCTGTTTCAGGATGTATAAGTATAACAAGATGGATAGCTCCACAATTGGCAGTGGTCACCGTACATTTTATTTTTTCTGGACCTTTAGTTCAGAACTAACGTTTCATATCAAAAATAATAAAAAAAGTAAATAATGACTGCTCAAAAAAAGTCTCCGCTTTCCGACATTTCATTTTGTTTAAATTGTGTTTTCTGCACTGCTAAGCACTGCACACTTTAAAGACACAACATGTGCTTGTAAACTTATAAAAAGGACGAGGCGAAATCGGTTGAAACACTCCACTTGGAATGTTAAAACCAAAAAAAAAAGTAAACCGTGTTGTTAGGAAAAAAATTTCACAAACGAATAATTAATTCCAAAAGTATCAAATAGTAGAGTAACTTAATTCATATCCAAAATTTCATATCCTAATTTTGTTTTAATTTTAAAAATCGAAATAAGCCGTCAGAAATAACATATCTTTGCGCATCGCCATATAAAGGCAAGTTTATATTTTTTTTATATATACATATATCTTAAAGTGAAATATATATTTTAAGAATCGCGTACACTTGTGGATGGACTGAAAAGACAATCTTGTGTCCACGTTTTAGCCATTATCACAATGTTTCTGCGAAATAAAAGTGTGCTCATCTTACAGCTTAAGATAATAATATATAAGTGTTAGATCCCTATACACATTTTCCATTTGTACATAAAACTATATATAAAAAGCTTATTGTAAAATACATGTATTTAGCAATACCTCGTGGCTCAACAAATCATCTCGGTTTTTTGGAGACTCTTAACAACAAGCCTCAATTATTGCACGAACCCTGATGACATATCAAAACCTATATCCCCATCTTCTTTGTTAAACCTCTTATTAATTTCGAGTTTTTTAGCCACGGGGTATTTTAATCTTTATGTTTTATCGTGTAAAAATTAATGTTAAAATTGTTTCAAAGTGCCAAAGGTATTATAGAAATATTTAGTGTAATAGTTATTGGTTATTATTATTCCACAAATATAATTTTGTTTTTGCCTAATAATTATTTTGTGTTTTAACTCCATTTTTAAAAAAGCAAAAAATTATTCAACGAAATTAAAAAAAAATGTTTATTTTATTTTTAATCTAAATGAAAAAATAAACATATTTTAAATTTTTATACTTAGGTCAATTATTATTAATTCTAGATATTGTTATTGTTTATTATATTCTAATAAGGTAAAAATAAATAAGTTAAGTATAGCTGGAAAATTCAATTTCCTTCAAACCTTTTTTCAGAAAAATGCTGCATTCAAGTAAGTACGTATTTTTTTATTAATATTTTTCAATTTGCTTAGAATCTACTCACCTGCACCCCCCCCCGGTAAATCCCGGGGGACATTATTTGTCTAATCAAATATAGAGCATATTTTAATCCTTTAACTGCACTCTCATTGATTAGATATCAAATAATAACCATTAGTTTAGATTTTAACACTAACATTATTTAATTTAATTCATTTTTTATTAAAAAACTTAATTTAATTTATGATACGATAGTAAGATTGGTATTTATTCATCCAGAGATCAGGGAATACGAGTCCCCTCAACAAAAATATAAAATGTCGATGTGTGCATATATTTTTTCTTTGCGCGTGCAGATGGAAATCTTCAAAAAACACTGTAAAGCTTGTGCTTTATTCGCTGCCTGTGAGCTCGCTAGATGGCGCTTCGAAATTTGACAAAATGGCTTTAAATGGGGTGTAGATTGTTTATTTACATTCATTCAGATTTGTCATTTGGTTTACATTGTGTGTTGTGTAAGATGTTAAAATAAATGTCAATAATATCACTTTGTGACATTCCCTTAAAATGGAAATTCCTTTTATTAGGAGGTTATGTCTTAAAATACGGAATTGACTGACCACACTTCAATATATTTAATACTATATTGTTGTATGGAACTTATTGAGATTTATCGGGCATTTTCGACCCTTATTATTGTCGTTTAAAATGGCCAACTGTTCCTAAGTTATAATTTTTGAAAAAAAATGTTATTTCTACTTTACGGGTGGGTGGGTGTATTCCATACATCAATATATTAAATATCATATTTTTGAATTTAACTTCACGAAACATCGAGTTGGAAACCACTGGTTTAAAGTACTATTATTAGGGATATTTATGATAACTATACATAAACACGCGTATTTTGAAGAAATTTAAATAACCATTTACCTCTTTTAAAACTTTATTAAGCAACAAGAAACACAAAATTTGGGTTTGTTTTGCAAAAAAATTAAATTAAATATTATAATAATAATATTTTATTACCTAAATTACTTCTAAATGGGCATAACCTTAAATTTTCCAATACAAAAATGACAAATTTCAAATACAAAAATTGCAAGTTTTGAACAAGACAAATTTTGAGCAATAAAATACCAATTTTGAACAAATATAATTTTTATTATACCATTGCTAAGATGAGGGTGATTCTAAAAAGCTTTATTATTAATATTTTTTTGAGAGGTGTAAGATTGCGCACAAGGCTAACAATCACAAGTGACCCCTATGAAGTCTAATTTGTTCTTTTTTTCCAATTTCAGCGACTTGCGTGCTGGGCTTCCTACTTTTGCGCTGGTATTTTTAAGTTTTAACACCAATATTGGAGGTTAGAATCAATTTTTAACCTCAAAAAAGTGATTTAAATGACATTAAGTTACAAGTACTTCAATCACTGAATAAAAATATATAAATACTTCACGATAAAAAAAAATTTTTTCATTTTAAATTGGTTGCAAATACCTTAGAAGTTCGGAAACCAACCACTATAACAAAAATTTGGAAGAAAACGTGTATACTTCAAACAACATTCATTTAAGAATTGGAAAGAAAAACACAATTCCTCTTCCCAAATAAAAGCAAAACTAAGAATCGGTGGTAACTTAAAGTCGAGAGTTATACCATTTAATTCATACCAAATCTTTTTGCAACCTTTTTCACAAAATTGATTTTATGTTAATTTAATTTCCCCTTTGTTTGACTGCTGAAAAGAAGCGTTTAGTAAAATTAAAAATGATTTTCAAACACTTTGTTAGTTGCAGCACATTTTAAACCTTAAAATGTAATCAGTTTTTTAGAACATCCTTTAACACACGATGGTAGACAGACTGAGACGATGGCTCCACCGTTCTTTGATCAATGCGTTCCAGAGCTGCTGCTATTTTGCTATCATCGTTGGCCACCAATGGTGGCAATGGTAGGTTGTTCCGTTGCCTGGTCTTCTCACCTTTACCTATGGATCTACGCCGGTTCATCTCTTATCAGGTGGATCAGCATCGTGTTGACTATAGAGCACACGGCATCTTACGAGATCGTTCGAAATACCCGAGCCACCCGCAGGTTACTCCTACGGTACATCGAAGAGATTTGAAGCGCGTACGATGTGGCTGAAGTGTCTTACGACCGGATCGGAGCTAGGTATAGCATTTCGAAGCTGACGACGCTTGAAAGAAGCCTTTGACGACTTTGCCTCTGCCCGCCAATTTTTGGCATGATCTTTGCCAGGGCATTGCTAACTGTAGCGTCCCTTGCGCTTACGATTTGCAGGTGGTCATTGAAGCATGGCTTAGCATCTATCTGGATACCCAAATATCGTAGTGATGGCTGCGAAGGTGGACTGCAGCCTCCAACGGTAAGAATGATGCTCTCTCTAGCTTTCTGGCTAAGCACGAGAACTGCCTTAGATCTGTTATCTGTAAGGTATATGATGAGAGCCACTGGCGGATTATGGCGACAGCCTCGGTTGCAGTTTGGATGATTTCTTTCGGATTTTTGGCGACAACCACTAATACAACGTCATCTGCAACAGTCCTGGTTCCTACAGGCATGTGCAACCCGAGCACCTTAAGCCCATGATGTTTAACAGCATGTGTGCATGTGTATGTGTTTAAAATTTGGTGCATGTGTATGTATGGATGTGGGCATCTCAGTCCCTGTCGAACCCTAAGATTATTGAAAAATCCTCAAATATGTAAAAGATTATACTACATTCATTTTCAATACGGATCGCACCTTATGTTCAATGCGTGATACGCACCTGAACACCTCAATAAAGGCATATAATTGGTCGTCCGGTAGTGAGCAGTTTTGGTTGAATTCAGTTGATATTGTCACTATTCGAAGCATTTTTAATACGAGTATATGTATAAGTGTCGTCTGCCGGCTCTTGCATTATCGCTGTTTGCGTGCATGTGTTTAGATGTTTGGCCAGATGTTTTTCTTGTTGTGCAATAATTGCTAACCGGCTTTAAGAATTTTAAAGACTGTACTGTACTACATTCCATTTTCGTTTAAATTACTAGGCTAACAATCAGACGATAAAAACTACCGGGCCGAGTGTAATGCATTTTTTTTTAGATTAACAAAAAGGAATTTTAATGGAAAAATGTACCTAAGGGAACTAATTTTACTGCGTTTTATTTTAAACAATACCTTTACGCATCTAATTCTTCCTTTTTTAATTTGAAATCCTGAACAATTCCCGTAATGTATTTGTTTTACGAACGAATTTCAATTTTGTGCTTTTTTCTCTATATTTTTTGGAGTTTGGCTTAAGGGTGTGTTATAATTTTCACGATGTGGTGTATATTTCATACTAAAGTTAAATATTTGATTTCATGCAAACTTATCTTAGATTGCTTAGGCTGCCAGATTTTTCAAATGAAACAAATTTTTAAATCAATATTTATTTATTAGAAGTTTTTAAATAAATTTATATTTTTCCTGTTAACTATTCTCTTGCTAAATATTATTTTTTCTAAATAATTTATCTTTATTATTTATTTACCTTGTGCTAATTATTTTTTTCTTGCCTTTTATATTATATTTTTATGTAGACTAAGGTTTATTCACATTAAACATTATGGGTTATTTTTATTGCCACCCTAATTCGTTTTCTGTTGTGTGTTGCAATTGATTTAATAGTGTCATCACCTCGCGTCCGCTTTCAACATGCTAGGCTTTAGTAGGCTTTGAGTTTGACTTTTTTGGACAAGGAATTCAATTGAATTACTATAACATGTTCAATACTTACCTTCAAATAAAAATTTGATGTTTTCAAGTTGGCTAATAGAATTAAACCATTACAGTTGCAATTTTTAATTTACAACTTAAAATTGCATTTTTCAATTTTAAAATGATAATTTTTACTTAAATAATTTTGCGGTTATGACCTCTCTCTTGCATTAATAATTCTTTTTTTAATAATTTTTTAACTCCTGGTATTACTTTCGTTTGATATCCCCTATGGGATCTATCTCCTTTTTTGCAGAAGTATCAATTTTCCGGAGTTAGATGAGAAATCATGTAACTCCAGTGGTTTGGAATCCACGCTAAACTGTAGGTCCATCTGTAATGTAAGTTGCCAGCATTACAGGCAGAGAAAAGGCTTAACACCAGCAGTGGTGTGAACAAGGCTGCATATGATGATGATGATGATGATGATGATCAATTGTTGTTGATCATAGAACTTAAGAGCATCATAGGTTGATATCCCAGCGTCTGGTGCATAAACGGACACTATGTGAAGAGTTTCTGTTCCTACGTTTACATTTTTTTAGTTAATATTGGTTATATGTTTTCGTTTGCCATGGATAAAAATTTCCTTTCTTCGAAGATGGTTTAGATAGAAAAGTAAAGGGTACTGGTTGTAATTTCGAGAAGTGGAGGGGTTGTTTTAGTCGGCAATGGACCATTAGATAATGGTCAGGAGTTCTCGACACTCTCGTGTGAAACGGCAGCGCATTAATGCATATTTCCGTACAAAAAAGAATCTCAAAACCTTAAAATCTTCTTTCTTTACCCAGGTTTAAACCGGCAGTAATTGCGTGAGCTACTTTTAAGTATTACCCAAAATATATTTGCATTACCCCCAGTATTTTCGATAATAGACCTTAGCTTAGGAATAATTCATATTTCTGCATTTTGTACACGGTTATTGAGTCTTTTAACGCGATTTTATCCAATAAGGTAAATTGGGGTAGTTCCTCGACTTTTTGCCTAATTTTTATGTTCATAATATCATCATAATGTGAGTAAAACGCTACAAACATTACTTGCTACTTAGTTAGGTTTAGTTAGATTAGGTTAGAACATTTTCACATAAGCCATCGCCCTAATATTTTTCTCATCTACCCTCTGATAATATTGAAATAGAAATAAATTTGTTTTTTTTAATTTTGTTAAAAGAAATAAGTTAAACTTATCTTTCTTTACTGCAGAAAGAAAATAAAAAATATCGCGTGCAATCAAAAACGCAAACATTCAATTAATTTTCATCATACATGATTTTAATATTTTAATTATATGTTATAAATTATTTAATAGTACTTTAATCCTTAAATGAAATAAAGTTTTTACATAAAGCCAAACAAAGGCACGAGTTTTTGTGCAAATAAATGGTGGAGGCGCCGGGCATTTATAAGTTAATACGCTTTAACGTGAGGAAGTTTTTATTTTTATTTTACACAATCATATGTGTTGTATTATACTTTTGTTTTTCATAACAAAATATTATTTTTATTGTTTTTTGACTGAGTTTTATTAAAATTTTGTGCAAAAAATTTTTTTCCAATTATGGTAAAAATGTTCATGAATGAATAAAAAAATTAAGGAAAGAACGTTCAGAAAATGATGGAAAGAATGTAAAGAAAATATAAAATTTTTTGCGGAAGTGGATATCTGGTCACCTTAGATATGAGAATGTGCAAAAATAAATTTGGGAAAGTGGGTAGTAAGGTTAAACATAAAAAAGTTATTGAATTTGTGAAATGTATGATATTATTTTGATGAGATAGCGGTATTAAAGATAAAGAATGAGAAGCAATCAAAGATCGTGAATGGTGAAATGGCAGAGATAAGGCTTGTAACAGTATTTCACAGATTATAGTGCAATTTCGTTTAAAGTCTTTGGTTAAACGCTGCCCCTGCATTGTAATATAAGTAGAACGGATGAGTACGGGACGTCGAAACGATTTTCGCTTGTTGAGTTCAACCTTCAAATAAAACCTCATGAAACACTCGTCTACTTCCTTTTTCTGGCTTGTGTCACTTCCGGCCCTTGCATCTGGGCATAAGGAAGACCAGAAAGCAGTCAATATCATGCTTGAAGCGTTCGAAAAATCCCGATCAAATACAGTGAATGCTACCCGAATGTGTGTGCCATTGCTTGCCGGCTGCTGGGAAAAGATTACACTTTATATATTTTACCTCACTCTACTTCAGCTTTACCTTTCTATTCGACTTTAGTCAGATGTCTAACTTTATTCACTTTATTCCATAAATAAACTACAAGTAAATTGTGTCATCATTTTTAGTGCTTTTTTTGTAGTATTCGTTCACGTTCCTTTTAAGAAAATAACAATATTCAATTTACCACACTGAAAACTGGCAATAAAAATGACAACCATACATCCACTAATGCACAATATTCATCACACCTTACGTCTCTAAGATTAATATTCCAACGCCTTGCACCTTTTCGGTATATTACTTTCTGCTCTTCTCTTCTTACATCCAAACCATTTCAATTCATTCATTGATCAAACTACTTATTTAATAAATTTTAATACACACCAACTTACTCAAAGTATTTAAAAGAAAAGAAGTTTTCGTAAAAATTGTTCACTTCATAACTAGATTCTCACTTTTATTACCTGCACCTGAAAGATAAAACGCATTCACTGCAGCGGATATGCATATCCAATTACATTTTTTGTCAATTTTCAAGACTTCTTTTGTTAACTTAAGAATCCAAATGCGTTTCTATATAACACACTCTTTTTCAATAAGGAAACAAAAAAATTACAAATTTGCATTTTTATGTAAATTTAAAAACTTTTTTTTCTTCAATTTCACACGACTTTTAAACGCATTAAATTTAGTGGTCTATTTTACAACCAAAATAAATCAATCTGCAAATTTAAAATTACATCTTTTTAGTTACGAAAAAAAAAGATATTCGCCGATCTGTGCTAAAAGTTCATTTCTGTAGACAGGATTCAACGTTCGTTTCTAATTGTTATACTCCATGGTTTACTGTCATAAGTCACATTCATCACAATAGTATTTAATAATGTACGATTTCGATGTAGGGATATAGATTTCGACCATAGTACAGCGCACTAATCATTTACTATCCGTAATTTCTGCATCCCACTTTCCACTTAAGTCTATTTTTCTTTTAAGTAGGTATAGAATTTAATCTTGATGTTATCCTTTAGATCTATAGATGTAGATCATCCTTATTTCTTACAGATATTTCGTTTTAGTGATGTTAATATCCAGTCCCCAGTTTTCGTGGTCTTCGATAAGTTTGCAACACATGTAATCCAGGTCATTCTTATCCTGCGCAATTATTAGTTAATCGTCGGCAAAAGAAGTGTATGCCCAGAGGTAAACCCCTTAGCATTTTCTTCTTCTTTGCTTTAAGACTTCATCCAAGTAAATTTTTAAAAGTGTTAAGCAACATCCCTGTCGCAGTCTTTTGTGCTACTTTAAATCCATCATTTAGTTTGTAACCAATCCTAACTTTCGATATGCTATTCATATATAAGGTTTTAATAGCTTTGATTAGATTGACATTTACAACTTGACCAGTATATATTGGCTTGTGAAAAAATAATTTAAATAAAATTTTCTATCAAATTTTGCATTATCTCACAAGCGCAAAAATACTTTTTCAGAGACTGTACAGTACTTTGGTTCAAGATAGCGCTACCACTCCCACTTTTAAGTATACTGTGCACCTATAAATTATCAGACAGCTAGACTTGGTCAAGCTGTCCAGGGTTTCTGAGTGGTTTTTTATAGTTTAGATATTGGAACGCTATCGTACGCTTTTGTTAGCACTACGAATAGAAAAGTGGAAATTTTGGCCAACATATTTTAGCTCCACTAGCTGTTTAAGACAGACACGGACAAAATGACCAACGAAAAAGTGGTAGTTTTTACCATATGTTGGTTAGGTTTTTCAGTTTTCCCCTGGCTCTTTGTATTTTACAATAAAAAATGGCGAGTAAAGATAGTTTTTTCATTTTTAAACTTTGCTATTTTCGAGCATATTCTTGACATATTCCAAAGAATTTTGGCATTTTTTAAAAATTGTTAAAATTTTCAGTAAAAAATCCGCTTGCGAATTATTTATTTTTACATAAATTTTAACATTTTTGACATATTACTACGACTTTTTGTAATTTTTGCCATTTTCGAGCATATTTTTGCTATTAATTCTCATTAATTCTTTTTGAAGCGAGTTTTTGACGTTTTAGAACAAAGTTTGGTTCTTTTTAGCAAATTTTTAAGATTTTAAACAAGTTTTTTCTATTTTCGAATGGATTTTTACGTTATTCAAGCATTTGGGAACGAATTTTAACGATTTGTAGCAAATTTTTAAAAC
>JARJDX010006493.1:0-21000 GCA_030264735.1 Gymnusa sp. GC000175
TACTTGAACGTTGGAACTTATTAGGACGGTGTCATCGGAGGTGAATTAGATACAAACCATCAATGTTTATGCCCTTCATTTCCCACGGAATTTTCTTAAAGATGTCTTCTAGTGCAATTGTAAACAGTTTCGGCGAAATTGTACCTCCCTGCCTGACTTCTCTTTCTAGCCGTATCTTGTTGTTGTTTGTGTCTTCATCCATAATGTACGTGGAAACTGGCATTTCGGTATATTTGCTATGTAATTTGTGTACCTCGAGTCGATTCTGGCATTATTTAAAGCGGCAAAGATCGCCCATAGTTCAATAGACTCGAATGTCATTCGTTTATAAAAGCCTGTGTGACCCATCTTGCCCCCCTTGCGGGCGCCTATGGGGTCATCGTATAAATGGCAAGGGCTCTAGGTCATAGGTATTTAACGTCGTTGGTCTAGGCCTGTAGGCGAAAATATGGCCCTGGTTTAGCAAACATTTATTAACAAAGTAAAAATTTAACTGAATCTAAATACTGAATTTTGGGTTCATCATGTGTCATTAAATTTGAGATTATTTCAAATACAAATATTATATTTTTTTAATGCAGTAAAATTTTGGGTTCATTGTTTAACTTATTATGATAAATAGATATTGTTTTGACCTTTTATGAATTTTGGGTTCATTACTTGTCGATTTATTCAAAAAATTAACATACCAAACGAAATGTAAACAAACTAAGACCCAAAATAATCCATTATCAGTGTTTATTTTTAAAATCACTGCACTAAATTTGGAAGAAATTATGTTTTAGTAGAATATTATGATTATGAGTAGTGTTTTTAAAGTACGCACTTAAAAATATTAATGTCGTATACTTAAATTATCTTTGTGATAAGAAATTATAATTTGTGGAAATAAATAAAGAAAATTTTATGCCGTTTCTCGAAAAATTGTTTGTGTGCAAATTATTACTTTCTACTGAAACAAATAGTGAATACATTAGGTGGGCAATAAACTACATTTAGTTAACCTTAATTTGATTATAATATTAATTTAGATTAAAAAATATATAAAGTTTTTACGTGGATAAGTGTTAATTTAAATTCCTCTTTTAGCTATTAATAGGAAAATATTTTTTAAAAATAAAACATTTGTGAGGAAGAAGTAAAAGTACTCAAGTGCAAGCTAAGTTTATAACGCAAGTAAAGTGCACATTAAATTGAAATATTTACACTTCTTAATAAATAGAGATCATTTAAAACTTGAAGTTTTTTTAGCCTAATTAACAGAATATTTATTATAAAAATTGAACGAGCGTGCTATTTTTTGTGATAAAAAGCTTTCGAATTACAGTGGCTAACTAGCGAAAGTTGATTGTACCCATAGTAGGTCAAACTGTAGCTCTAAAGTTTATTTTTGGGACTTCTGACTTGTTAATTGTAAAGGCTGTACCAAATACTAGCACAACAATCTCTAAGAAAACGCTCTAAAAATTCACTTTTTATATTCAACTTTGTTTGCTGTGGCTTTTTGTTTCGTGCATTACTAATCACCTAATTGACGCAATTTTTTTTATCTACATTTATCTTATTTACACTTTATTTTTGAATACGTTTAACTTGCCAGAGAACATTTTAAAATAAAATTCAAATCGTTTTGAATATGTACCTCAACTGAATTATTAATTGTGTGGAATAGTGTTTTGGGAAAAACCCGTACGCGTCTAATTTTATCAAAACTAATTCTGCACAAAATTAAATTTTATAGAAAGTGATAGTTTCATAAAAGGATCCAGGTTAATATTCGTACTCACAATATAATTGCATTCGGAACTTATTTTATACATTTAAAACGATTTTTTTAATGCAATTTATTTTATTTATGTCCTTGCATGTGCTTTTGAAATATTAATTATTTTTTATTATTTCAGGATGTGAATAATCTCTTTCATAAAACAAAAATATGATTATAATTTTTTTAAATGCTTGCAATTATAAATATATTTTTTCGATAATAAGCGGTTATTTCTGCAATTGCGATTTTAAATAATTACAATTAAAGTACCCATCTAGGATTTATAATTTAATTGTGTTTTGGAAATTATTTGGTTATCAAAATTGCTATTTAAAATTAATCATTTCCTTAACTTTTTATTATTAAATGTAATAAAAAAATTGACTAGGTCTACACATGATTTTACACTACATTAAAAAATATTTTATTGTATTTTTGATAAAATTTAAATTCGATTTAACAAATATAACATTTTTTTTGGCGATATAAGTTTATGAAAAAATCAGTGGTTCACATATACACACAGACAAACATTTTGTTTAATTTTGGCTGATTCTTGTTCAGGGGACACTAAAAGATGTATTTTTTACTAAAATCTCATATTTTTGGATGATTTCAGTACTTTATCTTACTATCGTATGAAAAGTAAAAATGGTTTAATCAATTTTAGAGAGCTGTAGGTTTAAAGCGTAGCACTAGGTCTTGTAGGATTCTAGATACTTTCGTGATCTAAGTTTTTTGGACTTTATACATTCCTTTCAACTTTAGGTCGTGTTGCGTTCAAGGTTTTTTAAATATTTGGTCAAAAGCTGTGGCATCCCCAAAAAAATTTTCTTTACCCTTGTCAATTTTATTACATTTGTCTGTTTTTGATGACTTTTCTATAAGACCAAGTATTTTCATCTAGTCGATAATTTGTTCTTTTGTTACAAGTCGGCAAGGAATAGATTATGATTTTTGTTTTACAGATTCTTTGATTTTGCCTTTTTGGTTTAGTGTAAAAAGGAATCGTATATTTTGATATCATCTGCATAACGATTTATTCTATTGCATGTATCCTATGTCAGATTCTTTTGTACCCTTAGTGATATCGTTCATCAGTGTACTTTGAATAGGGCTGATCTGCCAGCCAATTCTCTTTGTGGCGTGATTGTCACGTCGTTAGGGAGCATCCATTAACTTTATTATTATTAAATTCCTTAATAACGCAAATGAATTTTCATTAGTGTTGTTGTTTTCTAGGATAGTTAAAACGTCTTTGAGCTTAATTATATCAAAACTTAATATACGTTTCTTCCCTCATCTCTTTGGGCTGTTAGTTTCTTTAAAATAATTCGTGTTTTTGTTTTTGGGATTCTTCTTTGAGCTTTTGTTGAATATGTGTAAAAAATGATTCGTGCATATTTCCAGGTAAGCTTATTTTTTTGGAATAGGTTGACGAGTTCTTGTTCTTGATTTCTTTGCCAATTTATTTTTATTTTTAAATCAAAAACAATTGTTACATTAATCTGATTAATTATTTTCAAGTTTTCTTATAAAAAACTTTCCTTAAAAATTTCACGTAGTGAACAAACTAATAATCTGTAAAAGTATTATTTTGAAAATTCTTTAATTTTTTGTCTGATGAGTATACAGTCGAAACCAATACCAAAATATATTTTTTATCGCAATACACAAATATATCAAGAGTGAAATATAACCACATTTAATAAAGAAAATGCATTACATCCATTTATAAAAGGTTTTCATAGTCGGTTTTAGGTATGGTATGTAGTAACTGATTGAAGAATTTCCGTTTTGTCAGTTATTTGGTGCGTCATGTACGGTTGCAAATTTTCTTGGAATTTAAAAAGTTGAAGGGCCGAAATTTGTAAATAATTGCAGAGTGCGAGAGTTTTGGATAAATGGTGGATGTATGTAGTTACCACTATACCACTTACCACACACGCATGCACGTTCCAAATTGTGCGTACTTAAATTTAATGAATTTTAATTGTGAGGAGCGGTAACGTAATAGTTTATGTATTGTTTGTTGTTAATTTGGTCTTATAAAGGAGTGAAGCTTTGTCACATCGTGTGTTGGTTTTTAATTGGATTTAATCTGAGGCGACTGTTAAAAACAAGAACAATGCAAGAGATAACCTACATCCTCTCGGGCCGGGTCACTCAGATACGAGCTGTAGCATTCGGTTATGCTAATCAGGTCCCTGGCAGCGGCAGATCAGCGGCAAGAGAGTCAGTCGCGATCTGCGGACTGTTCCAACTCATGTTCCAGCAGTGTTAGCCCAGCTCTGGAGGGTGCTACATGGAGAAAGTGTAGAGTAGAGTTCGCTTTCGCGTTGAATCCAGCTGGTGCCGGTCTAGCACACGCGATTATACGGGCACTATCAGTATCGGTTTATTGTGATCAACATTTCATCACTCAACCATGAATTTAACACCCGTCCATCCATCAGTCATCATTTGATTGTAATAAGAGCAGAGAAAACGCGCGCAGATAGATATTTAGAGAAGACGAGCGCAACAGCATATTACAGGTGGGAATGGGCAAGATTCTACATTAACTTGTTGTGCTACGTAACTTAACGCTAAGAGAGCAAAATCAAGAGCTATGTAAAGATGATTTCGACGCGCCCGCGGCCTTTCTCTCTCGCTTGAGCTTGAAAATGAAACCGCATTCCCCTTTCTCCGGCTAAGAAAACTGGATTCGCTTTTCCGCTTTCGCGGTCGACCGTCTGTTGGATATGTTTTAGTCGATGCGCGATGCTTTTTATCATTTATTTACACCCGCAGCAGAGGAATGCAACTCGAGTATTTTGGTATTCGAAACGATGACTCTAAACGGTTATATTTGGTATTCACTCTAACCTCGTTGCACATGTTTATTGGCTATTTTTCAAACAACAATCAATGAAATATTCTTAGTTAACCTACATACATATATTTTGTTAAACTGATGACGTTGACCTCACAACTTATTGTCCAAGTTTGCAATTAATATACTTGTAGTTGCGGTAGGATTCACGATTCAATCATTTAACTCCAATTCTATTTTGACGAAACGTTCAAATAAATGGACTGGTTACGTTAGTAGAGATTATTAAACTTTGAAGGTAACTAAAAAAAGGTGGCCATTTGAAAGGATAATATCGGCCAAATGATCTAGTGAAGGTTACGCGCGATGCGCAAAAGAAAAATGATCTCAAAACGATTTCTTACTTTGCCCCAAATCATGTTGTTCATATACAGTCAGATTCGTATAGTATAGTCAGATCTAAATCCAACGAGAAAGTGAAATTTTATTTTTATCAAACATCATTAATATACAAAAATATTAGAGTTTGAATGATGTGTTGGCTGGCGGCCTAAAATAACTCATAGATACTTATATAAAGATTCCACCAGTTTGTAATATTTTAGAAAGTAGTAAGTACTAGTTTTTTTTACTAGTATTTAGAACATTTTCAATAACAATTGTTTTCAATTTTATTATAGTAATAATTTACGCTCGCGCGCAATATTTTTAAATTATAATTGGTTATGTTTTAATTGTTTGTTTTATTTTCAGCGATAAACAGGTTGCTAGATAAGAAATCAGATCACACATCAACTAAGCAATGGCAAGTACAGAAACGAGCCCAACTCGACTAAGTGCGTCAATACCCATAGCAAACGGTAACATGTGGACAAGTGGAAGTGATAACGAGAAGGCTAGTAATAACAATGGTCCTACCAACGGTAATACCCGATTAGGAGAGAATCATCTTCCAGAAGAGCAGACGACATTAACAGACGACAAGTCCCAGTGCTTCTCAGTCACAACAGATGGAGATTTTGATGACAGTGATACGGAATGTGGTTTAGGACCATGTGCCCCGAGCTGGTTACAAAAGTTCGCGTCGAAACAAGCTTTTCTTATGGTTTTTTGTATTGCATGGGTGCTTCAAGGAATGTATCACACATATTTCGTGAGTGCAATAACGACTATAGAAAAGTTGTTTCAAATCCAATCGAAAATAACCGGTATAATCATGAGTGCTACCGAAATCGGACAGATAGGATCGTCATTATTATTAACTTATTACGGAGGTCAGGGACATAGACCTAAGTGGATCGCGTGGGGAATGGTGTTGTTTGCAGTGTCTTCTTTTACTTGTTCCTTGCCCCATTTTATCTACGGAAGACAACTAATCAACGCCAATGATCTTACGGGAATCTCAAAAGACCCTAATATTTGTAGAGCTAATTTAACTGCCACTGCCGCTTACAACGACTTTTTGACTGATTCAATGTCCTATGATATTAGTAATAAATTCGATGCGGCGCATGCAGAAAATTGGGTTTCTGAACACCGCATCCAACCATCCGTCACTAAAATTGTTTTAGCGATATTTTTCATTAGTTTGTTAGGAGTTGGAATGGGGCAAACTGCCGTTTATACTCTCGGAATACCTTATATTGATGACAATGTTGCTAGCAAAGAATCCCCATTATATTTTGGTACGTAAAAAAGTACCAAATTTGAGTGAGATAACCACAAATTTTAACTTTATAGCAATAACAATTGGGGTGCGTATTTTGGGTCCAGCGCTAGGTTTCATCGTGGGGTCACTTTGTACGAGTGTATATGCGGATCTTTCTGTAGATCCTAAAATTGATGCAAGTGATCCGAGATGGGTAGGCGCTTGGTGGTTGGGTAAGTTCATACAACTTGCTCGACCTAAATCAATGTTAATAAATGTTTAAATTTTGGGTGTAGGTTTAGTTTTAATATCAGGATTGTTAATGTTGACATCGTTTGCAATGTTTGCATTTCCTAAAAGACTATCCAGCGCGAGACCAACTCCTAGAATTCATAGAAGTGGTAGAAAACATCCTAGCATTAAAGGTAAGCTGATAACAAGTCGTTGATCTTTCTTATCAGCACGACTTCCAAAAGGCATGAAATTTATTTCAAGCGCACTTAACATGTTTTCTATGATAAAAAATTTTATGTTCAGATTTTCCAAAGACCGTTAAGAGACTGCTCAAGAATGATATTCTCATGTTTCGTACTGCCAGTAGCGTACTACACATCTTGCCAATTGCTGGTTTATACACTTTCCTGCCTAAATATTTAGAATCTCAATTTCGTCTTCCAACACCGTCAGCAAACATGATTTCAGGTATTGACATAAATTTTAATGAATTCTTTAAGTCCATAATATTTTAATCCATATTATATAATTGCTTATTTTTTTCAAGGCTCTTGATCAAAAATAATTTACGTACTTTGTCCATAAATGAAGAATATACATTTCTTACATGTTAGTACTGCATGCAAAGAATAATTTAGCCTTGGGAATAATAAGACAAATTGTAGCGTTTTATTTTTCCTTCTATTATTGCTTTTCTGGATTCGTGTTGTATTTATTATAGGAGTTGGCGGCATTCTTGTGATGGGGCTCGGAATCATCATAAGTGGTGTGTTTATATTACGAGTCAAACCCAACGCACGATTCGTTGCCGCTTGGATCGCATTTACCGCAGTCGTTTATGCTTTAGGTATATAACTAGATCAATTCATCCCTGATGAGTTTAATCATAAACTTATTTTATAGGAATGGGTATACTTATGTTCATCGGGTGTCCAATGAATGATCTTGAAGGGTATGTTTAATAAAACTTGTTTTGTATATTTTATTCATTTTAATTTTATTACTTTAGGCATGGCAAATTTGAGCCTGTCTGCAATGCGACGATTTGTAGTTGTAATGGTGATAAATTTGCTCCGATTTGCGGACAGGACCAACGGACTTATTATTCTGCATGTCATGCGGGTTGTAGAAATTTTACCGAAAGAGATGGAAAAATTGTGGAATATTCGGAATGCTCGTGTTTGAGGGAGTTTGAAAATTCTACTTTGTTAGATGAGGGAGTTTTTGGGAACGCTACGATTGGTTACTGCGATGTTCCTTGCAATAATTTTATTTGGTACATTATTTTGTTTTCTGTCTTTGTTTTTATCCATTCTACGTCGGAAGTTGGGTCTATGCTATTAATTTTACGGTGTGTTGATCCGAGGGATAAAGCAATGGCTCTGGGATTGATACAATTTGCTATAGGCCTCTTTGGTAATGTTCCATGTCCAATTGTATATGGTGCCGTTGTTGACTCAGCGTGTTTGGATTGGAAACAAGTACACGATGAGAAAGGTGCTTGCAATTTTTACGATTCTAGTACCTTTAGGATGTTTTATCATGGTAAGTTTTTTTTTTTATTTAACGCATGATTTATTAACCAATCATTTCCCAAACTACAACATTGCGAATTTTTAATTTACTCCACAGTCTGCTTGTTGGAGCATAATGCACCAATTCTTACTCGGCAAATCGCGTTAAAATTTTTGCGAATTGTTAACTCTAATGAAATGGGTATACCATATCCCATCAAAAATAAAAATAATTCTAGATAAAACAATTCTTTTAATATGCCTATTAACATGCCCCACTTGTTTCATGGATCTACATATACAAAAATTGTTTATATGGGACGTATATGTTCCACTAGCATCTTTACATTCGCACCGTTATTTTTTTCTAATGCATACAAAGTGTGGTGATCACCATGTGTGGGAGGCATTTAGATAAAAATCGAGTACTAAATCGAAATCCTTTAATTTTAAATAAAAACCGTATTTTTCGTGTTTTTTGTAACGTGCTTGTTAAACTTTTTATGGTCCTGTTAAAAAGTTTAATTGCAAAAATGATTAGAAAACGTATCGAAGCAATTGATAATAGTTTGAGAAACGTTTTATTATTAAATTATGATAACAAACTTTAACGGTTCATTCATATATTTACAAATAATAAATAAATTACAAGAAAATTATTTACCAAATTAATTTTGTTTGCAAATAACTATGAATTAAGATTACAGTGATAAAAATATATAAAAATTATTCTTGGAAATATACATGTCATTTTTGCCTTTTTGATAAAAATTATAAAAATATTCTTGGAAATATTATACTTTTACCTGTTTATAAGTTTTTATATATCATTAATCTTGATGAAAATCTCACAAGTTTATGTATTTAATTTGTTTTTTTTTCTTAAACTACGTCAATACGTGACGAAGCAGACATTTTTTTATTAAAGTAGAAAAGTTGGGTTCTATTTTATTTATTAATTTATAAATTAAAGTAGACTTTGCTCGGAGATATTAAGTTTTAAATAGCTATGAAAATTTCATCTTATATTATTGAAAAAAGTCAAACATTTCTATTTCATTCAGTGAGTAGACAAACAAATTTGTTTATTGAGATTAAAAGAATTAAATTATTTAAATGCGATTTTTTAGAAGTAATTTGTTTTAAAACTTATTTAATTGGATTGGAAACAATACTTTATCTTACAATCGTATGATAAAGTAAAAGAGTGCTTTTAAGACCCAACTAATATCTTGTGAAAAATAACACTCAAGGCTTCAAGATATACTATTTGTGGTGCATTTAAATAATTACATTGATTGAACGGAATCAGTTTAATGCCATCAATCACAAACGTTTACAAATTATTATTGACAAACGTATTTTTACCATTTACCACACAGATTTGCAAACTATTTGCGATTATTCATAAACATTTCAAAAATGATTACAAAACATTTGTTATCACTAACGTTTGCAAACATTTTTTATCATTCTCAAACGTTCGCAAATATTTTTTGCAGTTGATGGATACAATGTCCAAGATCTTTATTTGCATAAGTCTGCTTCTTCTTCAGGTGCCTATCCGCTACGGATGTTAGCGATCATCATCGGCAATGTGTATTTTGTCAGCTGTAGCACGAAAGAGTCATAATTTGTCAAAAACGATATCCTTCTTTTTCCGGGTCTTCTTTTCTAAATATTCTACTTTGCGCGTCATGTTAAACCCTCTCCCGAAGTCGACCAAATGGAGAAATATCTCGCTATTTTACTCAACCGATTGCTTGATGCTTGATGACCATTTTGAATGTGCTGATGTGATTAACATCCGGTTTGGACTGATGCCCGCCTGCCCGCGACTACAATAGCTCTCGATAGTTGGAGAAATCCGGTGAAAGATTAGTGAGGCTTATTTAAAAGGGAAATAATACTCCTCCAGTTCTTACCCTTGCTTTTTGTGGGATGGTTACAATAACACCTTTTTTCCAACAATCGGGAATTATCTTCGATAATGAGTTGCAGAATCGGGGGTTCTCCGGGCTAGGCGCTTTGCAGCTGCCAAGGTTGCAGATTTTAGGTTTAATTTTATGAATTGTAGGAGGGGCGGTTGAAACGGTTCCTTCATGGGCCTCTGCGGACCGAAGGAGAAAATGGAACGTACACCCCGTCTACAGCACACCGCAAAGAATTATCTCTAGCTATAATCTTATTGCTAATTTAAAGTTAGCGTGTATCTACTTTTATCCGTTAGTGGGGGCCTGGATGTTATTTTGCTGCCGCAAAGCTTTCGAATGGAGGCATAAATACTTCTCATGTCACCATGATGTCTGCTTTGCTGGCTGCTGCCGTAAGAAATTCCGCTTTTTCTCTCGCGCAAATGCGCTTAATCGATTTCTCTACAGCATCATACACTTTCCGCCCTTGTCGTCATTCTTTGCGTTTGTGGGCTTAATGGTTTGAGCCTTTTCCTAGCCTCGATCTAGTCCCAGGTCGCATTGCTGATTCATTGTTTGCGCTGTTGACATTGGCAGCCCTAAGTTTTCTCTGGGTCAGGTCAGGTCAGACCAAAAAAACTCAGTCGGGCCGTCAGGATATGCTAAACTTACCCACAAATTCCTCAGCTATTTCCCGGTTCTGGAGGCCTAATGCCTCTTTGCGCGGGTTTGCTGGTATGCCGCTGCAAGTCGAAGCTTCACAATTCCCAAAGGCAGTTGATGGTCACTGCAGATATCAGAAATTGCGCATCGTTTTCACGTTGGTAAAGGGTACCGAGGTATCTTTTGCTGATCAGGATCTGGTTTCGTGAGATTACGCCTGCCATGTGTATTTGTGGATATCCTTGAGGGGGAATTAAGAGCCACCGATAAAGGGGTGATATGCAGAGCAGACTCTTAAGTCCGAAGGCAGAAGACTTTATGGCTTCGTAATTTGCGACTCATACGTACAGATTATGCGTCTAGTGGCCAATGTTCTTGGAGGATATGGCACTTAAAAAAAAAGAATTCAAGACCTTTCCATAATCGCCAAACATAAAATTCAATTCTTTAGAATAGGGAAAATAAGTACTAAAACGTTGGTTGCTTGTGACTCCTTTAATTTTGCAAAATCACAAAAAGTAAAAAAGTTTCAAATCAAAGAAATAGTTAAATAAATACATAATAAATCGCTTCTTGCTTTATAAGAAAACAGATTAAATCATATACTTTTGGTGATGGTATTATTGTTTAAATTGGTCATCCCTAAAATTGGATTATTTAATTTTCAGGGACGACTGGTGCAATTTTATTATGTGCCTTTTTTGTGGATGTTATAGTATGGTATAAGGCTGGTAGTATAAATTTTGTAGACGAGCAAGCTCCTTTAGAAGAAGAATTACGCGCCATCACGGCGAAAGCACGCACTGAAAATTGTGAATAAATTTTTATTGTTTACAAACTCGTATTTTAGAAATGATTTTTAGGCAGCTAGTTTTTATTTGTAAATATTTTTTACCGTACTAAATATTTTTATGTGGGAACCTTAACGTTCCTACTCCATATAGATTTTTTTAAGCTTTTTTTTATATTAATTGTATTTTTTTTCGTTGTTTAATGGGAATTTACTTCTAATACTATGCCTTTTCTGCCTAATTATAATTAGATCTGATAAAACCGTGCATTGATGATCTGTGATATATTTAAATAGATACGTTTCAAATACCTTATTAAATGTAAATATCAATTTTTATATTTTAACTAAATTTAATACTCTCTATTTCAAATATTCCTCCACTTGTTGGTGGTTTAAACAACTTCTGGAATAATCAAATGAAAACCGACAAAGTTTTTCTTTTATTTACATGAATTCTCAATATTTTTGTATTTTATTTTCATGTATATTTTATTTAGCCGTAGTTACCATTCTGTAATATAAGTTTTCTAATGGGGCTCAAAATATTTCTAATATTATAATCTTTATTATATGCCATGTGTCTACTCGCATCACAAATTGCAATTGATTAGCATTTATTATTTTTGCTTGTAATTATTTTCTTCCCTTATTTAATGTGCCATCAATTTTTATATTAATATGTAAATAATTATTATGGTACAGAAAACAATTCTATTTACTATCCAACGAATTAAAAACTTAAAAAGAACTGTTAGATGTCAAAATTCCATTATATTTATAAGCTATATTAACTTTTATATATAAAAAACCGTTTTTGTACGATAAAGACAAAAAATATCCTTTTATAAAAATAATTACATAAAATCAGGGTTTGCAACACCACATTTTGCATCAGGTATCGACGCATGATTGATGATTTCCAGAATAATCACGATTTCATGATTTCTGACTTTTATACTTATTTATATTTAGCCGTTCCCGATTAATAATTAACAGTTTTTATAAGAATGTATAAATAGCTGTCACTTTATGTGATATTTTGTTAATAAATGTAATTTTTATGTATTGTGTAACGAAATAATATATGAGTATATATGTTTTACATTTTAGTTTTTAGCTCTAGACTAGATTGAACGTAATTTTTTTAAATATTTTAAATATATACTTATCTTTACTTTTTAATGTTAGATTTCTTCTAGAATTATCTACATTGTTGGAAATCAAGATAAAAGCTACAGGTAAGGAAGCAGTGGCGTTTTCACTTGCTGAAATCGTTAATTTCCTGAAAAGGATATCCTTCACCCAAACTTTTTTCCAAGACCTGTTTTGTAGATTCTCCAAAAATCTACAAAAGGCACCATGTTTCGATTCACTATGATTTCGATTTAAAATTTATCTAAAATTATTTAAAGCATCAAAAGTGCACTTTATTGATGTCTGTTTATGAAACGAACGATTTCACTAAGTGAAAACGCGAAACTATCATTAGGACAAAAGAAACAATGCTTTGAGACCAGCATATGTAGGAAGCAAGATTAACAAAACATTGGAGCATTTTCGTTTGTACGTTAGAACGTAGCGTAGAGTGTACATCCAAAATCTGGCTTTGAATATCAAGCGCGCATGGAAAATTATCGCAGAAGGATCAAGAATATCAAAAAACATGGCAAGTTCAATTTTGATTGAGCCTGAAGTTTTGGTGCGTAGACTTCGCATTACCGAAATGTACAATTTAAAAAAAATGTTCAAATCACTGATATATTCTTAACATATTTAAATTAATCTTGTCGAAAGCTATACAACGCTACCTCGCATGGTTCTGTGTTTACTATTTTCGAAATAATTTATTTTGTCCAGAAATATTACATAATTTTTTTTCCGTGCACGAGCGCGTCTGCAAATTTCTTGAATTGGACCTTACCCCTTTACGAATATGCTAACAACACCTTTTGTGCGCGGCATGTTGTTTTAACGATTTCAAGTAGGCGCAGTACCAAGAATTAATCGAATTCGAAAAATAATAAAACGTATATACGCTATATGTTTTCACTACAGCCCTGGTTATTGACGTCCTAAAAATCATTAGGCCATTGACGTTAATGACATCCCTCTGCATAATATATAACAGAATATTTAAAATATTAGTTTTAGTTGGAGGCTTATACCCGATATTATTTGATATGGGGCTTAAATTTTAATGTCTAAGGGGGCCGAGCGGTAAAACATAGGATTGGCATCTCTCGGTTGAGCCTCTTCACTGCCTGTAATGCTGGCAACTTACATTGCAGGTGGACCTACAGTTTAAAGTGTATTTCGAACCACTGGAGTTACATGTTTTCTAATCCAACTCCTGATCAGTGAATCATAAAACCACATGCTGACAAGGCGGATTTGGGTATTTAAAAGTTTTTATTGCCCACAGCAATAAAAACTGCGAACCCACGATCTTGAGCTCAGCTGCTAGATGCCTAGACCGCTAAGCTACACTGCCTAGGCATGGTAGATTTAACATTTATTTCCCTAATAACTTAAAAGCAGTTATTCCCGTCTACGTCATAATACAGACTCAGATTAAGGACATACAAATTAAACCCTGTCTAGATCCGACAGCGAGAGCTCTAGTTCTAAAACTGGTTGATACAATTTAAAATTCAAAATAATTTAATGCAAAATATTTAGACAATTATTTTATTATTAATTTAAACATGACGACGTCTTTAAATCGCGTACTTTTTATGGCGCTCCCTATAGATTTGAGACCTAAAAACATTTAAGCGAAAATTATTCTTTAAATATCAATTCAAGGAAGGTGTAATGATGTATAATCTAACACATTGTAAAGAAGAACGCAATAATAGGTTTGCAACAAAACCAGTTATCATTACTTGGAAGATTCTACATGAAGGTCGCCCTGTAATCATTCTTTGAATAAAATATAATAGTTTTTATTTTTATTTCACAAAAAGACAATCTTTTGTATAGGAAATCCAGCGTGAACTGGGAGTGATTCTACGTTTTATAAAATTAATAATAAGGTAAGAGATTCTTTTCTTTTTTACTTTATAAATTTTAATCAAGCGACTGCAAAGTATATCAAATTTTCCACGTTTTTGATGAGTCGTCCTACTCGGCCAGCATTCAATAGATTTCCTATAATAATCAATTCTGTTCTTGAAGCATTATTAATTTTTTTTTATTAATAATTCTTTCACGTCTCTTAAAGCCATTTTGCTCTTCCACGATCTCGTCTTATTATTCCTCGTTTCATTCTTCATCTTGTTCCACATCTCTTGCGCTTACCTCTTTCTTTCAGATTCTTCATAATTTTTAAACTCCATATTATTACTAAGTCATCACTTTCCTAGTGTTTATCGTGCCCGAGGATCGGATGAAAACCTGTGGTCTCCACGCAAATTTACACGGCTTATTTCCCCCATACTTCGTTTTTTTATCTTTCTTATCTCCTTTTTGGATTTCCTTGCATCTTTTTATGCGATTATCTTAGGCACTTACTACCTCTACCAGGACTGGTTAACAGGCGAAGAGAATCAAATGGCAATTTGTGCGACAATTTTTTTTTAATTTAAATTTTGTTTTAGAATGCTGAAAGTTTGACAACATGTTCCTTAAAAGGTAACATGAAAAAATCTTGCAAGCGAATATTTTAAAGAGATTAAGAGCCACATTTCTTTTAGTCCCTAGAGCTCTATCTCTCCTTCTACCCCTATCTTATCTCCTCGTCCCGCTTTTCATGTTTCTTTTTCTCTTCGTCTTATTCGTCCTCATCCTTTTCCTTTATGCCCTATTTCTTCGTATCCTCCTCCCTTTTCTTCCTCTTTTATTTCTTTATCTTTTTTATCTTATCTATTATTTTATTTTCCTTTTCTACCAAATAATTTTCGCTAAGACCAAATGTTTTACAAATTACCCTTTATAAATGAAAAATATTGGCCAGTAAAAAACATCAAACTATAAAGTGTGTTATAAATTAAAATTTTTTCAAAAATATTAAAATTATTTATTGTGATAAATAACGTGGAGGTAAGTAAGAAAAATAATTTTTGCCCTTTGCAATAATTAGTCTTATATTATAAGTTTTAAGTGTTCTTAAGAATAATCCGTTAAATAAAAAATTAGAAACCCAAGGAATTAAAACACAATATATGCTTTATAATGGTGTTGGAGCACGTGAAGCACTTTTCTTATTACATGTACTATTTTAGAGATGTCATGAAATATACCAAATATCTACGCATGCTTTATCGACTACTAGAAAGTAATCGGCGTTCAAACTTCCAAATAGTCTTTCCCATTCCTCCAGTTTATTGACAGTCTCAGTATATGTCCTGGGCTGCCAATTAGTATCCTTGTGGTGTCTGGCAGTCTGCCTTCACACTTAGTTGACAATCTCAGCTGTCTGTAAAGCTCAATCACATTACCTGGCAGAGATACCTCCCATCACCCGTCAAAATTAGAAATCCCATCCCTAATAAAAAAATGTTGTTTCATTTTTATTAAAATAACTGAGATTCTTGTTATATGTAAAAAATTAAATTGACAATGACAATGAGTGCCGCGTTTCTTAAAACAACGCACGATCATTTCACACTGATCCCCGCTTTTTTGGCCTCATTCCAGGTATGATCGAATAAGGTTTTAGATTCTCTTCTTCGACATCATAAAGTTTTGGAGTGGATTGGGACAAGAATCAGACTCTGGCATTTTTAAAACCACTGCCTCATAAATACCAATTGATGTGGGATATTGAAATTCCTAAAATAAACATGACCCTTCTGGAATTTACCATCACGTGTCCAGTTCGTCCCTGTTTAAGTTTAACCCAACGTAACCTAATCTAGTCTTTGAGTTCCATTTAACAGATACACCTAATCAACACGTTTTAAATGAACGGAAGGTGGGAAAGTGGTTGAATTAGGGCAGGGGTCGGCAGACTTTTAAGTTAGAAGAGCCAAGTTGTTAAGGAAGCAGAATTACCAAGGTATCAGGGAGCCACATACGCACGAACACACACACAGGTTTGGAATTCACTGATAAGCGGGAAAATGAATACAACAGATGTGTGTAGGAAAAAAATAGGCGTTGAGTAGAGTGGTGGTAAGAACGCTTTATTCACAAGTGAATGAAGTGAAAATGTCTAAAGAGCCGCAAACGCCTGTGCAAAGAGCCGCGGTCTGCCGACTGCTGAATTAGGGTAAACACGAGTAACTTAAGTTAACCTAGCACTTTCTTCTTTATGCAGTAAATTTAACACGTGTGCAACAGATAAATCTCCTAAACACGAGTTCACTAAATGAACTGAAGGAAAATAATACGTTAGAATAGGTTAACGGTTGGGAAAAATAACGTGTAAAGTTAATTTCAAATGGATATTCGTCAAACTGGTGATTTTCTTTTCAAAAAAGCACCTTAACAGCCTTCCTCTGCGTACCGGTCCAGTCATCCAATTCTTTATCTAGATTCTGGAGTAGTTTCGATAATGAATTGTTAGTTATATTTTTATGAGGGCAAGTACTGTAAACTTTAAAGTAAAGCACTAAAAGTTTATTTTAAATCATTGTAATAAAAACAATTTTTAAACTAAAAAAAATCTTTATTGATGAATTCTAATGTATGACATTTGTAACTATATATTAAAGCTATAAAAATTAATGCCCTTAATATTTTTCCAAATTATTTTGTAAAATTACTCTTGATTTTGAACACCATTTCTTCTTTTAAAGTTTCCTCCATTTCTGAGGAACATACTAAGATAAGGATCTCCATATGCTGTGGCATGACTTGTAGCAACTCCTCCTTTTCCAGTACTAAAACTGTTGGCTATAGCGGTTGCAGATCCAGGATACTGTCCATTTTCATCTGATCTAGAAGAAGCTCCACCACGTCCTCCAAACATAATAGGGAAAAATGCGTTGTAAGCTGGTACGCCTCCACGACCTCCAGATTTAATTGGCCACGATCCTGAATCTTCTTCCTCTTCATCTTCTTTAGGTTCAGGTGTTGTAGTTTTTAATTTGCGTTTTGGAATACGTTTTGGTTTTATAGTTGTTGCGTCTTGTTCTTCTTCATTTGCTTCATCTTTAGTTGTTTCGGTAATTTCAGGCTGTGCAATGGGGCGTTTTTGGACGTGACTATCACTGTGCGCTGATTCCTCAAATGGAATATCCATATATGAAGGGTATTCATCACCTGAAAATGAGTTGGTGGCCACTGTGTCCCCTGAAGCGAAAGCAGTCATGGTTCCTTGGGGCAAATAATTTGGACGTCCGTAAAAACCACTGAACATCATGCCTTGATGCGGGTAAGCTCTTCTTGGTCTGTATTCTAAAAAATTAACGTTAAATACGGGCAAGTAATTTAGTAATTATTTACCTCCAAAGGGTTGTGCGGTGATATTAATAATCCCAATCAAAGCATAGCACAAACACAAGAGCAACATTTTTGTATTATTTTTTTTGTTTTGTAAACAAATTGCAAGTATACTGAATTATTCTTAATGAGAAGATCATTTTATATTGCGAAATCTACCCCCACTTATAATCAACCCTAGAACACACCCAATAAGGATGTTCTCATTGATAATAAAAATTCATTCCGTGTATTACATTCATGTAAAATAAGAGTGCCAGACTGATTTTTAACGTTATTCATGCGATGTGATTTGTTTGGGTAAGGCGGAACTCATTGATATGGCTATATCATCGCATATATTCATATATAATGTGCCAATGTGCGAATAGAAACACACGCAACATTAACGCATCCATGCAATTGCTTCAATCTTTTCTCAGAAATAAGACATTCCTTAGCAATTGCAAGCACAACTAAACTTTTTATATTAACACTACGTGATGAAGCTCATGCTCAACACAATACTTCTCATTAATTAATTCACAAAAAAAGCATCTTTCTATTCAATTTGTGAATTTTTTATCACTATTTTGTTGTGTGTTGAAATTTCTATTTTTTGCGCAATATTAGGTGTGGTAATTTTATCGCATTGTTTTATTGATTTTTTTGTTGCTTTTATTACTATAAACTTCTATTGAAATTCAAATGATAATCCTTGTTTGTTCAAAAATTGATGGATTGGAATGTTATTACACGAATGGTATTTAAAATTTCTTTGGATAGAATCTCTTATTTGATCTGTAAATTCATTTGGGTAACATGATGGCTCTTTAATAAGTGATTCATATGCAAATCTACAATTAGAATAACTAATAAACCATCCACGAATTTTAAATTTATGTTTGCCAAAATAATCCATTATTTGAATATTGATTACATATCCAATGGTATTCACTAAAATAGCTTTATAATACTCAAGCATGCCGGATTAGTATTATTTAAATGTTTTATAATAAACTTTACATTGTCATGATGAAAAATTAGGATTCTGTGCTCGTCGGTAGACAAAATACATAATTTTGGACCTTGGAATATTAATTTTTAAGATTTTGGTATATTTAGATCAAATTGAAATATAATGATTAAAACATTTTATTAGGTATATTTTTTCTTTATTTTCATTTTACTGAAATTTATTTGAAGTCTTATAATCTTTGAACTCTCTTGGTATTTTTTCTAGTTTTGTCTTTGTTTCTTACGATGTCTTCAGCAAATCGTTAATTTAG
Organism: Gymnusa sp. GC000175; assembly: GCA_030264735.1. Classification (NCBI taxonomy): domain Eukaryota; kingdom Metazoa; phylum Arthropoda; class Insecta; order Coleoptera; family Staphylinidae; genus Gymnusa; species Gymnusa sp. GC000175. The sequence goes on from JARJDX010006493.1 coordinate 19,004, forward strand.
ATTTCCTTTCTCTTCCAATTTAACCTTTTAAAAGAATTCTTTAGCACAAGAGTAAATTGTTTACGTCTACATTTATAATGGCAAAACGATAACTGAAGCAGAGGGAATTGCAAAGGCCTGAAAAACATACTGCTGCAAACTTTTCAGCAATGTAAACCCTACGTCTGGAATGGTGATTACAGAACATCAATACCCCGAACCTAATATTCTTAGATCGAAAAAAGTCGAAACTGCCATTAAGAAACTGAACAATGGTAAAGCCGCCGGAGCAGATGGCATAACAGCGGAAGTTTTAAAGGCAATGGGCAGCGTCGGGGTGGACGTAATTCATGCATTATGCGAGGAGATATAGAACATGGCCGGATGAATGGTGTGAATCCATATTAGTTCCAATATATAAAAAAAGGACCCCTTACTAATTGCGCCAATTACCGAACAATTGCTCTAATCCCTCATGCTAGCAAGGTTCTACTTCACATCGTCAATGAGCGCTTGAAGGTATTTCTGCTGCCACAAATATCAGAAGAACAAAGTGGTTTTGTACCAGGGAAAGGCACTAGAGAGCAAATCTTCAACGCACAATAACTAATCCAGAAGACAAGAGAAGACTTGTGGAAAATACTCCAAGAAATGGGTACCCCACACCACTTAATTAAAAACCTTTATCAAAATAACACAGCACGAGTCAAAATCGGAGAAACGACATTTTGTCGCCCATGTTGTTTAACACGTATAGCGAACGCATTATGTGCAGAGTCTTGGAAGGATGGGACGAAGGAGTAATAATAGGCGGCAAAAAAATTAGCAATCTACGATATGCTGACGATACTCTAGTAATTGCATCAAGTATTGAGGAACTCGAGACTATCATGAAGAGATTGAGCGATAAAAGCTTGGACTACAGCCTTGAGCTAAATAGGGGAAAAACAAAGGTGATTGTTGACAGAGCTGAAAACAACCATAGTCATATCCACACTGTCGCTGGTTTTGATGTCGTAAGCCAATTCAAATATCTCGGCTCGTTCGTAAACAACAGCGGAGGCTGTGAACAGGAAATTAGGCGCCATCTGGCAATGGCAAGGGTAGCAACGGTAAAATTAACAAAAATGTGGAAGGACACAGCAAACAAAAATCCGACTCGTCAATACCTTGGTTTTCCCTATTGCTGCATATGGAGCAGAAACTTGGACTCTAAAGAAAACGGATACGAGAACCATAGATGCCTTTGAAATGTGGGTGTACAGGCGAGTGCTTCGCATTCCTTGGACGGCACGTCGTACCAATATATCCATCTTACCCCTGTCAACCAAAACTAATCAATCGTTCCTACAGTACTTTGGCCACATCTCAAGAAGACAAGAGTCCATGGAACGATTAATTATTCAAGGAAAAGTAGAAGGACGCAGACCGCGGGGAAAATCACCCACTCGCTGGATAGACCAGATGGGAAAGCTTACTGGTCACAAGCTACATGAAGCTTTTCAATTTGTTTAGGATAGGGACGAGTGAGCAGCAAGGGTTCGATCTATACCAATATGATGTCACCAAACCCTCACGAAGGGTAAAGGATCGAGGAGGAGGACATTTATAATTAAAAAACTAGGGCCTTTAAAAAAACGTGTTGCGTGGTATGCTTGTTTGTAAAATATGTAAAATGTAAAAAACGAACAATTTAAAAATTTTCAAAAATTTGTGTTTTTTTTTTAGACCAAATGTATGAAATTATTTCTAGTTTTTTTCAAGTAATTTAGAAACTGGAATTGTGAATTGAATTGCGGCAAGTTGTAGACCCTGCGCCAAGAGCAAACCAGCTTCCAGCCCAACAGATCATGCGTGGATCAAATAAACGCACTTCGCATTATAGTGGAACAATCGGTTGAATGGCGAACCTCACTATACGCGGTCTTCGTCGACTTCAGAAGAGCCTTCGATAGCCTCTCACAAAAAGCTGTATGGAAAGCATTAGAAGAGAAGGGTGTTCCAGAGAAATTAATAAA
>JARJDX010006596.1:0-16462 GCA_030264735.1 Gymnusa sp. GC000175
TTCCTCGTACAAACACAAGAAGCATTTACATAACTCATTTTTTTGTAGATGGCGCTGTAATCGCTGGAAAATGATCATGCGTTCGCGTGTACATTCAATTGCCGTTTATGTAAAAGATGTTTGACTTACATTTTGTAAAAAATATTGAGAATTTTTGAAGTTAATCTTAAAGGATATCATTGGAAAATTCGATTTTTATTGTGGAACCAATTTACTACAAGAACAAGTGCTTGATTTTGGTAGAGAAAACAAACAAAACAGGCAGAAGCCGCCTTTCAGGTCGATCAGGTCCACGTCGGCATTGTCCGAGCTGGAGGCCATCAATATTTTTTACAAAATGTAAATCAAACATCTTTTACATGAACTACAATGCATTATCATTTTTCGCGATTACAGCGCCATCTATCATGCTGACAATAAAAATGAGCAAAGTAAATTCTTCTTATTTTTTTAACTGAATCTGCAATCGAATATATAGGTTCCCATTTAAAAAAATTGAAAAATTGAGTTGACCTTGTTTTAGCGACTACAGCGCCACCTGTGATAAAAACAATACAACATAATTATGGCCCCCTTCTGTACGATAATTTTTCACTGAGGTCATTTCAGCGTAAAATGTTTTGTTTTCGAAATATTTGCGAAAAACACCACCTTATATTCTGATCAAATTTGTGCAATTTCTTTAAAGTTTGGATGTTTTTGTTTTAAATGTTATAAATGATAATTGTTAATGTTGCAACTTTTGTTAATATTTTAATGATTTTAGTCAAAATTGCCACGATTTTCATCAAATTTGTTCAATTTTGGGTATGATTACACGATTTTTGTTAAATTTGAAGATTCATCAAAATTAAGATGATTTTAATTCAAATTGCTATAATTTTTCTTATATTAAAAAAATGTCAAAATTTAAATGATTTATAAAAATAACACTGAGATGGTCAAATTCAAGAGATTTCTGGTAAAATTTAGGTAATTTTGGTGTGAATTACCATAACTATCAAAAAGTTTAATAATTTTGGTAAATTTAGGGCGATTTGGGTTAAATTTCAGCAATTTAAATGGTTTTGGTTAAATGTGTAATAATTTTGATCAAATTTCATGAATTTTCTTTAATGTTTTGATGTTTTTTCTCAAACTGGGAATTTTTTATTAAAGTTGTTAGGCATTTTGTTATATTTGAGTGATTTCCGTCAAATTTTGACGATTAAATACTAAAATATTTATAGAATTAATTTGGTTTTCTTCAAAATACAGATAATTTTGGTTAAATTTAAATTTTTATTAAAATGCTGATGATTTTTATGTTTTTTTCTTATAAGTAAATAATTAGTGTTAAGAGTTTACATTTCATCCATTTTTGAAAAAAAATAGGATAGGGCCACCTAAAAATTAGCTTGCGCCCGGAGCCTCTCAAGAGGTAAATCCGCCACTGGCGTAAGCTGTTAATTTGCATACATATCATTTTTAAGCTAAGAACAACAATATTATATGACGTTATTTTTCACACCATTAACAAAGCCAGATATGCCATATCAGATTTTTTTTGTTAACCTAATGTTTTATTTATGAGAGTCTTTATATATGCTACTAAGCGTTTGTATTAAAATATTTATATATAACAAGTTAAATTTTTAAAAATGACCCATATATTGCATGGGAAATAAATAAAGCTCTGGCTTCCAAGGTGGTGTTAGTAAACATTTGTTTGGGTGTGTTATACCATTTGTTATTGCCGGACTTTTAAAACACGTGAATGTAGTAAAATTTTATATTCACTAAAAATTTTCAATGCGCTGATGTTTCCAAAATTACGAATTTTTGAAAATAGCCAAAATCGTAATAAATCTGAAATGTGCGAATTACAATATTTAAATTAACTGGCTATTTACTGTTATTAATTAATTTTATTTTCTAAATGCACCAAATTCTAAAAAACATACAAAATCTTAATTGTTTTCGCGCCAGATCCCATCCTTAAATCTGTACGGTCTGTTTAAACAGTCACTTGACGCTCTTGCAAGTGTCCTTATTGTAACCATGCGAAAGAACACATATTCTTTTAATGAATATATAGCAGATAAGATACCTTTTATTAATAATAATGAGATGACATCACTAGGGATTCAATCCGCTTATTATAAACCGGACGTTTCCGTTTTTTAAAATTATTTCCCAAAAATATTTGGTGGTATACGGAACTATTCCGTATTTGTAAGTAGTTCCATTTTTAAAATTGTAGGGTCCTAGCCTAGACTAAGAACAGTCGAACTAAAAAAATTTGAGATATAGAAAATTCGAGGTTCAGAAATTACTACACAATGTGAACTTGATGAAAAAATTTGCGAAAACAATCGAGATATAGAAAAATTTGACTTATAGATGTTCCGATTGTATAATGTTCTGAAAACATAGATGTAAATTTTCTTACTTTTGGGGGTAAGTTGTGTAGTTTTATTTGTTGTTGCAGAGCCAATAACATTATTTAATTCATCGAAAGTTCCATCCAGTTTCCGATGTATTGCTGCATTTTTGATCAGGTTTTCATATTCGTTTAAATTTTAATTTTTAAGGAGCGCGTGAATTTTACCAAGTTTTCCTTCAAAACTATATTAGCTTTAACTCGGCGGTTCTTAAACTCATGAACCCTTCTTCAACAACTTTTTTCTTAATCGTTTAACGTCATTCTTATATGTACTACATTTTAGTAACTATTTTATCATTGCTCTTCTTGTGCCTTATTTTGTTTTATCCTTATCTTTTAGAGTGCACATTTGTGATTTTCCTAGAATGGGTAGTTAAACTTTCAAATTTTTATTGTTTTCTGTGACTTTCTAATTGCTGTCTCCGTTTATTAGCTCCTTTTTGTTTTTTAATAATCTTATGTAAGTTTTTGTTTCAATTTTATGATTATTTCCTTCAAATTTTGGCTTTCGACGTTCGACTTCTATATGTACTGGTGTACATAATGACGTTTTGTTTAACCTTTCATACCGTTGCGAAATTCTTGCATGGTTTAAGAATAGCAGAGCCAATAACATGGGTTAATTCATCGAAAGTTCCATGAAGTTTTCAATATACTGCCGCATTTTTATCATATTTTTATATTCGTTACAATTTCCTTTTAAGGCTTCTTCTTCTTCTTTTTGCACTACAACTCATTGTGAGTCTTGGCCTGATCAACAATGCCTCTCCATCTCTGCCTGTCCTTAATCTGCGCTCTCCAGTTTTGCCTACATTTTTTGTAGATCCTCCTTTACTCCGTCTATCCATCTCAGCCTAGGTCTGCCCCTCTTTCTCTTTTTTACGGGTGTCCATTCTGTTATTAGTTTGTGCACTCTCTCATTTTCCATCCTCTTCACGTGTCCGAACCATCTAATTCTTTGCGCTCTTATCCACCTTCCCACATCTTCCCCTTTCATAATTGCCGTTAGCTCATGGTTCCTTTTAAGGCGCCTAGATCTATTAACAACGTAAGCAGTTCGTAAAACCACTCAAATCTTACTGACTTTTCCTTTAGAACTCTTATTTGCTTTAATCAATCGATGGTCACTTCTTGGTAAGAATTGGTTGAGTACCAAAACTTTGTTACTCTACACACTACTCAATTCTGTGACAACACACCACTCAATTCTGTGACAAATATAGGTTTTCAATAGAAGTTTTTGTGCTAAAAAGTTTATAAAATTTACTTCCAATATTTCCAAAAATAACGTCTTTTATAAAGTCTCCATCAGAGAAAAAAATGCTATGGAAAGATGTCTACGAATTACCTTTCCTTGGTATTGGTACAGATAAATAACATATTAACCAATAACATTTTAGGCATTACAAAAATAAGCGAGCTTCCATTCTTACTTATTTAAAATTTAAGCTTTCACGACTTGAATCCATGTTTAAGTCGCGTAGTTTTATTTTTTGTTGTTTTATTTGTTATTGCAGATGTCGTTATATTATTAAATGTGGTAATAACCCAACGTATGGAACGTACTTTTGTGGCTCTACCTTCAACCTTCGAAGGATATATTATTTTCAAATTTGTCATTTAAAACGAAATTTCCAAGTGCGGCCTGAATCGAAAAAATTACTTGGCGAACAACTTGTTGGTCATACCTGCAATGCGCAGACATCAACATAATTTCATCAACTACTACCCAAATCCATACACAACCATAAATTAAATCATTAAATCACCCCAATTTAACCGTCCTCAGAATGTGTGCCAAAGAATGGAAAATATACAAAATTTAAACCATGCTCCTAATTCCCTGAACAAACAAAAAAAAATTATGCAACATATGTTAGATATTAAAATTCAAATTAAATTAGTTGGCTTGTTAAATATATAACCTTATCTAATCTCAGGCTATTCCCTTCCAAATCATCAAAAAGTATCATCGATGCAAAGTACACAATTACAATCCAGGCATGCTTCCAAATAACTTGTCGACTCATTCTGGTTATCAAAACTTGTAATAACAATACAAAGTACATAACACAATTTGAAAAATCTTGACCACACATTTCACACTTATCTTGCACACTTACAAACCAAACCGCTAATTCGTGTCAACAATTATTGTTGATACAAATAAGCGGTTTAACAATACAAAGTACGCAACAAATATCAAGGTTTTGCTTTTAAATACCCTGACGACTCATTGCATCCAAAATTTTCCCTCCAAAATACTAAAAGCTAATAATAAAAACCAGCATACACAAAATATTTAAAGTGTTTGGTTTGAAATAACCTGAATAAATGTATGTGTTAAATTTATAATAATTGACCTATAATTTTAGGCAAATACATTAGCACGCACATATTCAACTTTTTTTCAGTAATTTTTTTTTTAAATATTTAAATTATTTATTATATCTTTTCATTTTGAATATTGATAAGAGTAATGAGTAAAGTAGAAAACAAAAATCAAGGCATGTTTCCAAATATCCTGACGACTCATCGCATATTTTAAGTTTTTTTTTATTTGTATTCGCGCGTTTATTAGCAAAACTGCGCAGTAATAATACACGTGAACTTAGCACTGTAAGTTTTGCGATCATGTCTTGATGAGTTTACAGTTTCTCGCTTATAATTTCATTTGCATGAACAATGATAAAATATACAATTTCACTCGGTCATTGAGCACGTTCTGCTAAGAGTTTGCTCCGCAATGTTCCTAATTAAAATTCACAACGCTAAATATTTTGCTACACACATAAGTTTTAAATCTTATAAAAGTTATTTTATTGTTTCCAACCTTTTTTTATCAAATAAAACAATACCTACATTAAATATAATAATGCTTAAAATATGACCGATAAGATTATAAAACAGACGAAATATAAATATAACAAAGCCGATTAAAATGGCCTCTATGTAGTAGGGATGAATCACACACTAAATTCGGAAAGGATTTTTTAACTTTTTTCTTGACAAGGTTTCGCAGTTCTATAAAAAAAGCAAAGACCTCTAACCCAAATTATATGACATCTTCTAGGCAAATGGAAATAATAATCGCAATGACGTTAATATAAACAACAATTATAAATTTATAACAATAAATTTTTCTGCGCACCCTTTATTTAGAGTACTTTTAATTTTTTTTTAATTCATCCTTACCACTAGAATATTTACACTTCCTGGTTCGACTTTCATTGTGTATCATCCGTTTTTATATATGTACTTTCAGATATTTTTACTTTATCATAGATAAAGTATTGTAATCGTCAAAAAAATTGTAATTTTATTGGCAATGCACCTTTTAGGGTCTCCTGTACAAGAATTGACCAAAATTAAAAAATGTCTGTATGGATGTATGTGTGTGTGTGTGTGTGTGGCGCGTTTTGTGGGCAAGGTTTCTCAAAAACTATTAAAGGTATCAGCAAAAAATTCATATTTAAGATTTTAACAATAATTTGAAGAGCCCGTTCACTTTTGGCTGAAATCCACCAACCGGAAGTGCTAGTTTTTTGGTGAGGTTTTTTGTTTTTTGCAAATATTTGAAAAACTATCAAGTTTGTGAAAAAAACATAAAAGTACAAAAGTGTCTAGAATTAAATTTGAAACAAATTCTGTTGTTATCATTTTTTCAAAATATTTTATTTTAAAAACTCATAGTATGATAAAGTTAGGTGGTGACCACATCAAATTTTTTACATTTATTCTTTCTCAGTTTTAATTTTAAATAAAATTGCTGCGAAAAAAATGTCAAATTGCTTTCTTAGATTAGTGAACCATGAGGCCTTCTTCTACCGTATCCCCGCTTCTACTTTGCTCTGGATAAAATTCTGTAGCAAATGGAACTTTATGCCATTCCTTAAAATGTTACCAAAATATTAAAGTTTCCTTCCTTTTACATCAAACACCAATTCGGGTGTACATTCCATTCTACGCAGCACTTCTTCATAGTTGACACAATCAATCCAAAGCATCTGAACAACTTAGCTATGGATAAACAATAAAACGCCTGTGGTCATTTTTCAGTAGATTATGACAAATTTTAAGCCTTATCACCATATAAAAGAAAGGATAGCACATATCAAGATATAATTCGTATTTTTATGGTTAAACTTTGATCCCTGCAACACAGCAATGATTTCATTTGAATAAATGTTATCCTAGCTTTCTCAATTCGGCATATGATTTCCTTTGAGTGATCCCAACTCAGGATTGATTGTTGGTAGTCAATGCATGTGCCTATCTAAATGATCTAAGGACTTAATGATCACCATATATTTAGTTTTCTTCAAATTTATGGTTAATTTGCTTCAACCACCTTATCACGCAATGATCACCATATATTTCGTTTTCTTCATATTTAAGTTTAATTTGCTTCAACCACTTTATCAAGCATTCTCTGTAGACCTGTTACATTATTTGGTATTGAAACGGTGTCATCGGCATAATGGATGTTATGATCTTCATCAGTTCCATGATTATTGTTCTCTAGAGCTTTGAATAAGGTTTAAAGAAAATTGGGGAAATCACATAGTCCTGGCGTACTCCTCTTGTTATGTTAACGTAATCCGATTGTTTATCTTACTCGTACTGCCATTTTTTTCCCAAATTAAGGTTTATGATGATTCTTATATCCTTTTCGTGCACATCGATGTTTTAAAGCTTGAACCATTACTTTGTGTTAAGGCATTCTATCGCCTTTTCGTAGTCGCAGTTGTCATCTTGGCATGGTTCCAAATTGGAATTCCTAGTTTATCTTCTATCGTACTGCCGCTTTTTTCCAAATATCCTTCTCATCCACATCGATATATATCAAGGCTTGAACCATTACTTTGTTTGACATTTTCGAATACCTTTTAGTAGTACTGAAAACACATACATCCTTCGCAGTTTACGTTTTGAAATGGTTCCAAATCGTAATTCGAACGTTTTACTTAGGTATATTTTCTTCTCATTTCCGATATATTCGAACATTAACCTAATTGTATGAAACTCTTCGCAAGATTTGGAATTAGGCTTTTTGGTATGGTGACGAAAATACCAACAGCTTTTTCACACTTTGTTAACTTTATAGCATGTTTTATTTTGTACTTGGAAAATCAGCACTGACTAGAAAATTAAGCCCAAAACAATGTGTAGTAATTGGATTTTTTTGGCCTTTTAAGCAGATTTGTTCAAAGTGTGACTTATTATAATTATATATTCGAACGCCGTCAAGCTTTAAATTTTTTTTGTTAGCTAATTTTATGAACTGGGGTTTATCTATCCGGATTGGTAGAGATTACTAGGATAAAAAGAAGTGTTTTTTTTTTTAATTTTGGGAATGAGAATTGTAAAAACATCCCGTATTTTCTCAAAAAAAATGTTTTTTTTTAACATTACTTTAGTTTTGGTTGTAATATGGTGATCTTGCCATATGTTAGGTTCCTGTTGTTGAAAAATGTTTTTTTCAACATTACTTTAGTTTTGGTTGTAAAATGGTGATCTTTCCATATGTAAGGTTCCTGTTGTCGAAGAAAATGTTGCTTTTGATGTGGTTCTACCTGTTAGTATAAATTAAATTGTGTACAATTTTTCATAATTTAACTTTTTACGAAATCATTATTCTTTTCTAATCGTTATCGTAGTGTTATGATTCCCATCTCAAACTTATCATTCGATCAACTGATATTCTATCAAAAACCTAAACAAACATAAGTTTAGTGGTACAAAACCTTTCCTACAAAAAGTGGTACGCACATACATTTTTAAATTTTAGTCAATTCTTATTCAGGAACCTAATTTTTGTTTTGCTACGATTAGTATTTAGTTCATACTTTTTACTGGTTTTAATCTGTCTAGAAGACAGCTAGTCACCAGCATGGTTTTTTCTTAACATAACGGATGGAGTTTCCTCCCCCTTTGTCATCTAACAAACAGTTGTCTCATGACATGCTGGCCATTTTAAAAGGGATGGGAGCGATAATGCATCCCATTTTGTTTTAATTTGTATTAATTATAAAGAATTTGGCACCATATCAATAAGCATCTTTATTTGTACTTAAAATTGTAATTTGTGGTATGTTGTAAAAAAAAAGGAATTTTTGCAATATTTGCTTAGACTAGTAAAAAAAATAATCGGTGGTTAACGGCAGCGAACGGTAACAACCCATGGCACGCGTGCCATTTTAGTGGCACGCTAAATTCACTAAAAATATTATAATTGTAGTATGTGCGGCTGGTTTACTTGTTTTTCGTTCTATTTTATGATACAAAATTTTAATTTCTTTTTGAACTCCCTTCACGCAGTACTTCTTGGCTCGCTAATGATTTTGAAATTTTTACAAAATTTAGCACACGCACACGAATAGATTACCTTCAAAAAATTCTCGCGACCTCACTCAAAAAATCCTTCCTTTATTTGACTAAGATTTACAAACTTTAATGCAAGTAATTTTCTAAAATATTGCAAAATTTTAAAATATTTCTAGTTCCAAAGATTTTACCAACATATTATAAAGTGTTGCTACAAGAATTTTTATTTAAAAACCGTTATTTTAAAAATATCCGTTTACTTTTAAAAGAATTTGTAGAGTAAAACGTTTTATTAGGTCACGTACCAATTAAATATTTTGTATAATCGGATTTGATGTAATTTTTTTTAAGATTTCTCAAAGCGTTTTAAATTTTTTTAAACAATTATTTTAATTCACTTTTTTAATTGGACTAATTGTTACAAAAAATGTGAATTACAATAAAACTAAATTGTAAATATATTTTGTTGAATATTTTTGAAATTTAATAACCAAATTAGGTCTTAATATTATTTTAGTACTTAAGAGATATCAAAATGAAAATAATAGCTTTAATTACTTTTTCATTTGTAATAATTGAGATAATATTATTAATAAAGAAGTAAATAATTTTAATTATATTTTACAAATAAATTAAATGAGAAAATAAATAGAAGTAATAAATTTATAAATTAAATTGTTTTCTTTTTTTTATTAAAATTAATTTATCAAATAAAGATACTGTTTTATGTACATAAAATTAAATCTGGTTTCGGATAATGTAACATAAACAAGTTGAGTCATTCTGAATATTATCATGAGAATAAATGGCACCCAAGAAAAAATACATTGAATTTAAATGATTAATCAAATCAATATGATGATTATTAAAATAAAGAAATAATTCCAACCACAAAGTGATGTAAAATTCACATGAAAAATTGATTCTAATAGCATGTTATAAATGCATCAGTACAGATGTTATATTTGTGTTGGAATTACTCAAAATTGTGAAACATCAAAGGGTGATAGGATAATATAATCATATCCGGCTGGCTTTATTTACCTTATTACTCATCCTGATTTGTTTTGAAAAGGCATGATTAAAAATGTGATAAAATTTTTGAATCATTTAAACATTCTTTTGTGTTCCGCTCAAGTCCACAAGCGCGTTAACCTTTAAAAGTGTTTTTTAGTCATGCATTTTAAAAAAGGAATATCTTTTTAACTCATTATGGAATTAACAAGAGTTAATTAGTCACTCAACAAGATTTTCCACGAATAAACAATTTACTAATAGGGAATTTGTAAATGCGTATGCAAATATTGTATACTCATTGTTTTCTTAATGTTTCATCCCTATTCCATAAGGGGGCTTCTATGCGTCATACTTTTCAATATAAACAAAAGTAAAGATGACATATAGGGGGCCTATCATCATGATGACGAATATACCCTATTCTTGTGAACTAGTTTGTGATTCATCTCTTACATAGGGTTATCCAGATTCAAATTTACCTCGCATAACTTGTTATTTTACATGAGAAAAAATATACAAATTTTTTTTAAGAAAAAAAAATCATCTTTAAAATTTTGAGAAAAACCTTTTCTTATTATTACTGCAAGAATTAATCACCATGTTACATAGTTATTAAGTCATTTAATAAAGATCGACTTAAATAATTACAAAACTGTTTTATATAACTCACCTTTAGTTTACATAATACAAAAACAAATAACAAAAATATTACAAGAAAAATAATCAATAATCTTTTAAATATTGCTTACTATATATACATTTTGACCGGTAAAAATGTAGAACAATCGATGTTTTTTATTAAATGAACGTTAAATAAAAAATAGTGTTCTCCACTCGACTTTCGCGTACGTGAAATCTAAGTTTTAAATAAAAGTTGTTGCAATCACGTTTTGCAGTTACTTTGTTGTTCTAAACATTTTTGGAATATTTAATTTTTTTAAAATGATGGATAGATGAAGAATACTTTCATTTCTGGTTCACAGATTTTATCATCCAGATCTTATAAAAAAAATCGTAGATTTTTATGTAGTTTTGAATACATATTCGTTTAACCTGTCAAGAGGACCAAGAAAATGGCATCCATACAAACACACACACCCATACAAACATACATCATGTCAAAAATGGTCAATTCTTGTACCTCAAAACGTCGATATCTGATAAACTTATAAAGAAAAAGCTCGATTGCTGCACTAAGAGTGGTGGTCTAACAGATTGCATACAAATATGCTATTAGCATAAAATAAAACATACTGGGAATTTCGATTTTTAAAGATTAGTTTTTATATTTCAGTATCGAGTAATTTTTAAATCCTAGAAGACGCTTTTTTTATTTTTGATTTCTTGCATTTTTTATATCTATTTTTGTTAAAAAAAAACGAATTTTAGGGACCAAACTAAAATTGGTTTCAGAGTTTAAACCCTGGACAGCGTACGACCCAACTAAGCTACAACCACTTATTATAGGTACTAAGGTGCTACACAAAATCTGATTATTTATTTTTTCCCCATGTTTCGACGCGTAACATTTTAATTCATCGGCTACCATCTCCAATTTTTTTGCAAGTTGTTTGTCCTATGCACCAAAAAATGCTAATTATATTCTTTATTACTTTATTTTGAAGCTTCCCAAAATATCTATCTCGCCTTTTAGTGCATCCCAAAAATTGGATCGCGTATACCATATGGTTTTATGATTTGCCTGTTTATGATATAGTATACCAGAATATTGGATGGTTATCTTTCCATCGATACGTAACTTTTCATTTTATGGGCTACCATCTCCAAATCTTTATGCATGTTGCTTTTCCTAATATGCCAAGGAGTGCTAACTATATTCTTCAGCCGCTTAATTTAGAACTTTCCAAGATCTCTATGTTGCTTTTTAGTGCATTACAAAAGTTTAATCATATAAAAACTTTGTTTAGTTTGGTAATGTTTACTGGATAACTTTTTCATTGGTTAATGTGGGTTGATATATCTTAAAGAAGGTTAATTCTCCACGTTTGGCCCAAATATTAATTTCGACTCCGCAGTTGGTCGTTTTTTGTTTTGATGTTTTTTTTTCTACTAGCACTACCGTATCCTCGAAAAATGTGGCTATAGTTATTATTTCTACTTGTTGTACACCATAAATGTAGTTACGTACAGAAAATGTTTTTATATTCAAAGTGTTTTCTAATCTTACTACTTTCGTTAATTAAATCAGGATATCTGGTTATACTGTTTAAACCGCTTTTTTTCAGTTTATATCTTTCCCCTCCATGTCATGCTTTATCAAAGCTGTTGGCACATCTAGAAATATAGAGCATATATTTGTTCTTCCTGTTGATGGATCTATACCTAAATGAGGTATAGAAGTTGGTAACTTTGCTTAATGCTTTATTGGCAACTGCAAGATTTTTTCCGTAATCCAAAGTTATGATGTTTTTACAAGTAATTCTTTTTCCCCATCCATGATTAGATTATCTTCTTCTTACGTTTCGTTGGGTTTGAAGACTCTTTAAGGGTGTTTCCATGTGGGTTAACCGATTGCTTATTTGTTATTGCCTATGTACATTCCGCGGTTCTTATCGGTGTGCTATGTATAATCGATCGTTTTATTTTTTTGTAGCCCTCCATAATGAGCATTTTTGCACATTTCTTTTTAACGTTGGATTGTTCAATGTAATTTTATCAGCTAACATTCTAGTCATCTCTGTATTTTTTTTGCTCTCCTCTTTTCGCCACCTTATAAGCCTTTTGCATATATTCAATACAACCTCTTTTACTAATGGGTTTCAGGATGATTTCCTTTGCTGCTTTGATGAACTTTACCTACAAGGTTTTCCACTTCCTTGATATCGTTTGTGGTTTTTAGAGATACCTTAAGCCTCAAAACATATACCTCAAGGCTTTCTGTGACTCCTACTGATCGACATTCTTTTGAAGTATGATCTCTAACTCTATCTTCTCATGTCTAGTTAGTACACCCTCTAGATCAGTGTCTTCCAACCTGTGGTCCAAGGAATACTTGTAGTTTATGGTATGTTTTCAGGTGGTCCATGATTTTGGTGCTAATATTTGAATTATTTGAATAGTTCTTTATTAAATATTACAATACAAGTGAAAAATACTAAATCTTTGTCTTCGTCCTTCAAAAACAGTTTACGGCCAGACATTTTTCTTGTTATGTTGCAGTGAATAACAACTTGTATTTTTATGTATTGGCATATTCCTTTATTAGTCAAAATTTAAAAATTTTAACTCGCTATTTATATTTTACAAAATAATAAAATATAATTTTAAATATTAGTACATCCTTTAAAGGTTTGTTAAAAAAACAAACTTTTTATGAGATGGTTTTCCATGTTTTTATGCAGCCCATATATATTTTGCATCATTACTTTTTTTTATATCAAAAAACATGTATACAAGGGGGTAATTTATTTTAAATTCCTTTTTTGTCAAAAAAAATCATCGCGTTTAAGGAGACAATTTGCAGGACTGGTAATGGTACAACTTTTAAAGTACACAGAATTAAATGTACATATATGACTTCAATGTCAAAGCTTACATACAATCTAGTACCTCAAGGGCAATTCCGGTGTCAGGGGACAGATGTTCGTTCAGCATGTTGCATTAAAAAAAAAGAAGTCTTGCGTTTGCTCTTTTGAAATTATAGCCTTTGTCCCTTTTTTATTTACTATCTTAACTGCGTTTTCCATATAAAATTGATTTTTTTAGGATGATTTTTAAAAACAAATTTACTGATAAATGTAATTTGCATTACATGTTTTAAAGTTTCTTATGGAACGTAACTCTAAAAGATAAAAATATCAAAAGCAAGTCTCTTTTTATACAAAAAAATTGGAACCAACTATTATTTATATTATCACCGTGCAAAATTTCAATTTAATTGGATATCGAAGTTGGTGACAAGAATTCACACTAACAAACAATAAACTCACAAACTAACAAGTCAAGTGACAACGTTTATTTATTTATTTATTTATTTAGTTCTTTATAATTTGTATGAATTTGGTCAAATTTAAACGATTTTTGTCATATTTTTTTTTTGTTGATAATGATTTTGGTCTATGGCATTTTCGACCAAAATCATCATCAACAAAAAAATTATATAAATATTTATCGAAATAATTAATTTTCTTTGAAATCTAGATAATTTTGGTTTAAATTGCGTGCTGCTTTTGGTCAAGTTTAAACAATGTTTTCGAAATCCAGATGATTTTAATGTGGTTTTGTTATTTTTCATATAAGTAATTAATTAATTACAATACTATAATTTCAAATATTTTCCAAAAAAAAAAAAAAAAGACAAATGACAACGAAAATTAAGCCACGCCTGGGTGGAATACTAAAATATAATATTCCTTTATTTTACAGAAAAAAAAACGCAATCAAATATTTCAGGAACTTAAAAGGAGGTAAAATACGTGTCGGGTTATATTTTTAGAGCTTCCAATTGATGAGTAATTGAATCCAAAAATTCCAGGTATAAAAATGTGTGTTTGAAAATACTCTTCAGATGACTCAGTATTATTGTTAGCACATTGCATATGAGTTTGTCAACTTGATATTTGAGAATAAAACATCCTGCTAAATTCGTACAAACTGTTTGAAATTTGAAATTTTGTTTAATTTTTTCTCCTGTTTATTAAACATGAGAAATGTTTAAAAATTTCAATATCAAAATACTGGTCTTATATTTAATTTATTTTGCTTTTTTCAATAGCCTTGACTCTTCCAATACCCTGATAAGAGGAGCATTGTAAGAAAATGGCAAAGATTTTTTTAAACAGAATGAAAATATGTTAAAATACCAAAAAATACAAATCATAAACATTTTAGCGAACAACAGTTTTATTAAAATGATAAAATTGTCACAAAAATATAAAAAAACGTCGCTTTTTGATTCAGGAACACGAACAAATTCACGTTCTAGAAAAAAATGTTAATGGAAATATTCCTATTAAATTTTAATTGTTAACAAATTCAAATTTAATAGACTTTAATAGATTTAAGTAGACTAAACCACTAATTTCTTTTTATGTCACCAGTCGCTTGATTTTTTGTTTATTACAAAAACAAAATACACATACATGGTAGTTCCAACGGCTTTCGCACTTATCATATATAATCAATCTTTAATTGCTTCCCTAATTATTTTTGGTAAAAAAGTTTGAATTATGGTTTAGAACATATCAAACTTATTTTACACCCCGGCTCTTATAACCTATTTTGCTGAAATAGCTGAAAGCCGCCTAATTTTAATTTAATTTAAAGAAGAAACGTAATTTTTTATAAAATATAGTGTAGAATTTATGTGTAAAAAATGAGCATTTTTCAAGAAATCGCGGAGGGCCGCATGTGACCTACGGGTTGCGTATTTGACCTGGTTTTAAGCATGCAGATTTTCATTTAAATTAACAAGCAAAATTAATATTTTCCACTTTTTAACGGCAAAAGTGTTATACGAAAATGCAGAAAATTACATAAAAAATAGCGATAGTCATTGAAATGAAAACAAAAAATGTATATATGTGACTTTCATTTACATCAGAGGTACCCAACCTGCAGAATATGTGCCACTTAGTTTCACGATAGTGGCAAAAGTGGCGCGTGAAACGTTGCTACAAAAATTATATAAAAAGAAATAGGTAAGGATAGGCAACAAATAATTGGAGGATGGCATGCACTAGATTTTTGGTCTTAAACTTGGCATAAATTAGCAAAAGGTTGCATTTCTAATTTACATATTTATCATATGACAGACATATTACTATATTTCGTTAAAATGACAAATACAATTTTTTTTCGATTTGTTGGGAATTAGCTGTCTAATTTCATTCCTTAAGGCCTCTTTTTTGCATCCTCTTTATTTTATTACGATCTTCTGAACCTTCTTCGGTGTTTTTTTTTACTAAGCTCTATTCTGTTATTTTGCTGATTTACCTGCTCGGATCTATGCTCCGCACATGGCCACACCAAATCAACCGCTTCTCATTTAAGTAAGAAGCTTTTTATTGTAATGTTTTACAACGGGCTATTTTTTATCTTTATTTTCCCCCTAACATCCTCTAATCTTATATTTCTTTAGCATCCATGAGCGGCAAAACGCTGCTTTCTATTAGAGAATTGTATATTCAATGGTATAAGTTACTTATCGTGTTGATTATTATTACGCGGATGTTTGTTCTGTTCGTAGCTTTCTATAGTTTATTTTGCGGAATACGTCGTAAGCTTTTTTTTAATCAGGTGGGATTCCGATTTGTAAGCATTTTTCTTCTCTATTACTGAAGAGATGGTCCACTGTGAGACTTAGGCTTCCCGCCCACTAGGCAGCCAGGTTGCCGCAGCCAATCCGACATGTGATAGCTTATTAGAACCCGCGCACTAGGCAGCCAAGAAGCCTTCAGTACCCGCTCACTTGCTGCAGCAGCCAGAGCTGTTACAAAATAAAATGAGTTTTGACACGGAGAAATTTATAGGGGAATTTAAAAGTAGAAATGCAATCTGGGATATCACTTGCGAGGAGTACAGTGATTCTTGTGTAGTTAAAAAAACGATCCGGATGGATTCAAAGATCCTTAAAATATTTAGAATTTAGACTTTCGCGACTGAGGTCGATGTAAGTTTTCTTACTTTCGGGTGTAAGTCGCGTATGTTTATTGGTTGTTGCCAACGTTTCGC
>JARJDX010006603.1:0-23768 GCA_030264735.1 Gymnusa sp. GC000175
AACGCTAGTAAAAATATGTATTAATTTCACCTGAATCATTAAAACTTTCCACTCTATTCATTTGAAATTCGTCCATGTAACCAGTGTTGATTTTTCGGCCATCGTTTACAGCTAGCACGTATTCCTTGTAGGCGTCACACATTCGTTTGCATTCGGGGCAAATTTCGCAAAAATCACCGCGATAATTGAACGTGTCAGCGGTATTACAAACGCATTTTCCGCACACGCAATCGCCGTGGCCGCTGCAAATTTGTTCTTGTTTCGGAGCAATGCAACTCTTTGTGGATTGACTGCAGTCGCAAATCACACCCTCGTATCCATCGTTGCAAATACAATTTCCTTCATTGCACACGCCGTGCTTGCTGCAGATTTCGTTGGTTTTTGGGTTTCTGTGATAATTTAAAAATCGTAAAACTTGTTTTAAAAAGCAAGGCTTTGAATTACCTTTCGCATTGTGAAAACTCGCAAAAATCACCTGTAAAATCGTCGTCACAGATGCATTTGCAGGAATTTATGTCGAAATCGCCCCTAAAGTTGATAAAATTGAAAAACGCTCTATTTTCCTATAACGGTTTAGGAATAGGTTTCAGACAGGGTTTTAAGAAAAATGTTTCGAATATAATTTAAGGTTTTTGAAAAAGCTTTCAGAAAAGGCTTTTGTGGACAAGTCATGCTTTAGAAAAGGTTTTTGCACAAGATTTTAGGAAGATGTTTTCGACAAGATTTTTAAAGAGGTTATTGTATAGAGTTTTATAAAAATATTTTTGGTAAAACCTATAACGTTGTTATCCAGCAAAATTTTTACGAACCTATTGAAGCAGGTTGTTGAGGTATACGTGTCGTTTTTGTATCTTCCAAAACTTCGGTCACATTTCATATCACACTTTTCTCCAACCCTAATTTTTATAAACATAATTATATATAAAAAGTGAAAAATAAATTTAAAGTTAGAAAAATTTGTTGATCCATAAATCATTAAAATACGCACCATCCGCCATCACAAATATATTTTCCGCAGTGATAATGTCCATGTGAAATAATTTCAGAATCGCTCTCATCACCACAATTGCAATTTTCAAGATACTCTACATCGATTTCCAAAAACTCTTTTATGTTCATTTCTTCAATCCACAATTTATCAACCTAAAAATTTATAGATGTGTGAGATGTGAAGGGAGTGCTGCCGCAAAACGGTAAAAATTTAATAAAAGGATAAGAAATGATATAAAGGCAAAATATTGTGTTATTATTCACCATTTTGTCGTTAATTAATTCCAAAGTGACATCAAAATCGTAGCGTTCGCCAATTTTAATACCAAAACAAGTCGACGTATTGTTTAATTTGCGACCATTACAAGTACTCCAAAACGTTGCTTGGATATTATCATCGTTTTTAAGTTTAAAATTAACCTGTTGGATGACCTTTTTGTAACCAAATTCCACCAGTTCCAAGATATTGGCCGAATCATTCTTTAAAACGCCGAAATTCGTAACGTCAGGTATTAAATTGTTGAGGAAGGCGTAGTATTTTTGGATTTCTTCTTGTATGACAAAGAGGGCGTTGATCTACGATAAATTTTATATAAAAGAATTAACACTTTCTGATTTTAATAATTTATTATTTTAAAATCCTTTCTTTATTTGAAATTAAATAAATTTGCTTTTAGTACTTTGCGCGTTTTGAATTGATAAAATAGTTAAAAGTCCGTCAGAATGACGGGAAAATAAGAGTAAGATTATGTTGATTTTATCGCCAAATTTATTCACTTTACCTCTAGAATTATTAGTAAAGTGAAGTGAAACTACAAGCAAGTAGTAGTTTAATTTCGCAAGCACAAGATGCAAGAATAAAACGGAAGCGCATAGCTTTGCAGTCATTTTGACGGGTTTTTTAAGTAGGTTTTTAATATAACTCATAATTGAAATACGAAATTATTTATTTAATTTATTATTAACCTTATTATCAATGAGCCGTCGATATATTTCTTCAATAGAGGGATAATCGAATTGCAATCCATCGTAAACGGCATGCCCATTATCGTCGTAATATAATCCGCATTTAAAATCCGGACGTTTTGTTAATCCCGCGAGGATGCCATCACCTGCAGAATGCAACAATCCATCAGTGGCCATGATTACAATTTTCCTGCTGTGTTTGCGCCAATGTAGCTCGTCTTTACAGAGTATAACCTGCATAAGAGCGTCAAAACCTCCCTCCAAATCATCAATATTTGCTGTATGACTAATGTTTTGAACCTTAAAATTAGAATCTTAACATATTTTTAATCTTGATATATTTTTAATCTTAAAACATTTTAAGAAAGACAGAAGGCGGTGTTTATAGGGCTTAGTCAGATGGCGGTTATGGGAGAGTGGTTACTAAGACATTAGTAAATTCAAAATGTCTGGCCTATTTGTCCTATGTATAAAAACGGACGCTATTAAAAAAACACATAACAGGAGAATTAAATTTTACCTTTGATAAAAACTCCTGAATATCATTTGTGAAATTTAGAGCGTGTATGAAATTGTATCCACGATGGCAGGTCGTTCCTGCTTTTAAGCAGGGATTTTCCAAATACGTCTCAGCCATGGAAGAATATGGCATCGCCACTTTATCGGAATAATATCCAAAAGCGAGTTTATAGTTTTTCGTAAAATCTTTCAATTTTTTGGCGAGTTTTTCGCCCAGAGAGGAGACTTTTTGTATGTGCGGATTCATTGAGTACGTCGTGTCCATCATATAATATAAATCTAGAGGGTAGTTTTCCGCGGCTTTGTATGACAAGGGTATGGTTACTGGATCGCCTAAAAAATTTTCAATTTCCAGTTTTTGTTACAACTATTAGCTAATTTTAGTGTTCGTCACGTCACGTATGTATGTTAACTATCAATTGCTTTTCGTGTAATCGCATGTGGTTACCTGTGAAAGGTTTTTCTCGTAATCGTTACAGTTTTTTGTCAACTATGCAAAATTTTGTGAAATTTGTAAAAAAAATGATGAAAATTGTTTTCCACTAACCTGGTCTGAGATAGACTTTAATTTTTTGTGGTTTAATTTGCGTGGCTGCTACATCTAAATCGGATGTGGGATTAGAAAACTCGTCATCTTTGATAATTTCATATCTCGATTTTCCACCCTTAATTAATTTTTTAAAGGAGCCCTCAAAAAAATTTTCCAATACATTACAACGAGGCACATTCACGTCCTGAAAATATTTTAAAGACAACTAGATAATAATTTCGAGTATTTTAAGCGGTGGTGCTATTTTGAATCATCCTGTATTTTAAGCGATAATTTATTTTATGATTTTATCTTAGAAAATTGATTAGATAATTTAAGGTACCACTAACCTTGTCATAAATCCAAACACAACAAGGATCTGCTTTTCGGCACTCTTCGCATGTGTTTTTCTCGTTACATACTTTGATTTTCGCAGCGCAATTATCGTCGCCAATTGCTGCTGCAAATGCACTAATTAAAAGCAAAATATACAACGATCTTTTGCCACACATTTTTTATTGTTATTGTATCGATTTGAAACGTTAAAAATTGAAATATCTAATCATTGAGTCAATAGAAAAGCTCACTCCCTAAATATTTAGAGTGACGATAAACGCCGTGGTTGTAAAAAAAATTGAATTTTATTTAAATAAAACCAGCTGCATTTGAGTAAAAATTTAACATTCCATAACTTAAACCTAGTGCTTAAGAAGAAAAAGAATGAGCAAAAATAAATAAAAACACTTCACCAAATTATTTATTTTGCTTCACTTTTTTATATTCAAATAATACATTTCCTATAATTAAATATTTACAACTTATACAAATATTATAAATAATAAATGCTCCCAAAATTGGAATAAAAAAAATTAGCTATCAATATCGGAATTTTCATTCTCCGAAGCATTATCAGAATCATCAATATTTTCCCCCAATTCTCTCAAGCGATTTTTAAACGAGTTCAATTTACAATCCTGATCCGTGAGAAGTTCTAATAAATCCTCTTGGTCCTTCCTCAACAGCTCCAATTCGGACATTTTTTCCTTATTGGCAACTTCCAATTCATGAACTTTTTGATGCAAACCGTTCATGCTAGTATCTTTTAATTGTACTTTATAAATTGTGTTTTCATCCTTATATTGCGCATTTAATGATTTTAATTCTTCTATATCAATCTGAAAATAAATAAATAGGAAATATTATTAGGTGATTAATGATTAATCTGGCTAAAAATGCTCACGAACGATTAATCATATGTGTCTATCGAAGGGTTCACGTGCGGATCACGCGATAAAATTTGTTTAAACGCGCTCCGTATTGAAACTGAATGATGTATAATGAATCAAGGTGTTTATATGCCGATTACACATTGAATATTATTTACGCGCGCTTTAACTTTAAAATAAATATATAATTTAGTATATTACTCCAAAATTAACAAAAATAATGATTTTTAAAGAGACAATACAGTAGAAATAGGTAACGTACTAATAAGGCTTCATTTTTCTTCAAAGCACCATCCAAATCGCTCTGAAGTCTCTGCACTCGTTTATCCTGTTCCCTGATCAATTCTTTGTACTGTAGCAACAAGGCATTTTCGTGTTCACTTAAACTAAGTTCCGAAATTCCATTTGAAAGATCCCTTTGCACGCCGAGCGCGTTCATGATGGCACCTTCCAACGCCTTGAAGAGTTTGCAAAACTCGAACTCCAACAGTAACTCGCTCGTGTGTTTGGCTTTAATTTGCGGCTGCTTAGCGGCTCTAGCGTAAACCTCGTGGCGGGAAATAAGGCCCAATTTTGAGGCGTACGTTTCAATCCCGACGCGTTTTTCGATTAGTTGGCTTAAATTTTCGCGCGAGTAGTTTTGCACGGAATTGTCGTTAAATGCTACGCAGATGCCCATGAGGAACGCACAAAGGCCTTGTAGTAATTCCTCGTTGTTGTCGTATTCGTCGGCGGATGTTTGCGCTGTTAAAAAGGCAACGGAGCCCGGGACGTTGAGGAATAGTTGAACTGCTTGCGTGCAATGAGACATCCAGATTGATAGAAGCATTAGAACGCCGATTTTCGCTTGGAATTTGCTGGTTTGTTGTAAATATGTTGCTGTTTGGTGAATTAGGGTGACGGGTTGTGCGCTTAAATTCGGAGCGAGGAGTACGCGTAGCAGTTGCTCCTTTTGTGCGGGGTTTTCAATCAGGCAGTGGAATAAGGCAACGCTTGAAAACCAATTGCTTAGCGAGTCGTGACTAAATAATCCGCCACATAATAATTGCCCTGTTGTTAGCGATGTGCTTCCCGAGGTGCTAGGCAGTAACGTTTGCACCACTTGAGATTGCCCGATTTCGTTTTTAAAAAGGAAGCATTGGAAACAGTAAAGTACCGCGCACCTTAATGCAAAAGGTTGTTTTTCATTAACCATAGACATTAATAGAACTACAATAGCAGGACGTGGTGGATTACTAGGCGCTGTAACATTCGCGAAATATTCTTGACTGGCTAAATTTCCACGGATAACTTCGCCAACGGTGTTAATAGTTTCCGTGAGGATATCTGCAGGTACACCGGATGCCATTAACATGTTACAAAGCGCTTCGAGGAGATTGGCATTGCGCATGGCTTTTTGGCACGAGGATATGATTTGCACGGGATTATTCGGCGAGACTAGACAACGGACTAATTGCAGAACGCAATGGAAATTCGAAACTTTTTGCGGGCTCCAACCCACATCCTCCACGTTCTCGGGTATGACGAACATGGGCGACATTTTTTGTATGTAGGAACCTTCTTTGAAAAAATTGATATTACTCGTATTATTTTTTAACAAATTGAGCATTAATAATAAGCAATCTTCAACGACGATTCCGCCTTCTGTATGCCCCTCCTCACTAATAACATCGAAAAGGCGATCGAACGCGTTTTCAAACGCCACAATTTTCTGAATATTTGCGTTGCTTTTCGTTAATTGTATCAACAGGAGAAGCGCGTCGTTCCTAACAACTTCTCGATTTTCCTGCAGCAAATCCATCAATTTGGAAACACCCATAGGGCTAACAAGTATGATATCTTGAATTTCCTTTGGTTTATTCGCCAATAGCGACGTGAGCAATTTCACGGCCGGCCAGCGCACCCTAAAATCATATTCCTCCAATAATCCCAAAACCAGCGACACGTTCTCCTGATTTTTCACAAACATTTCCGTAAACTGTTCGCCCACATTGACGTTATTTACGCGTCCATCACTCTCCTCTTCGAACGTGTCTTTCGACGTGATGTTGCATAACGTGTCCAAGCTATAACCAACGATTTCGCAATCGGTGCGATCCAATTCCAAAATTTGGCGCAAGGCATCCATACCCTGCGCCCCGACTTCCAACCGGTATTTACGCGACAGCGCTTTCAACGCCCGACACGCGTCTCTTCTATCATCCAGGAGCGTCGAAGAAGTTACCCGATTTACCAATGTTTCAACCTGAAAGATAATTTAATACTCTTTAAAACCTTAAAAGCATATTTCGAAATGAAAAAAATAATTAAAAATTTACATAAAAAATTTTGAAAATAAACACAATTGATTTTTAAAAATAATTAGAGCCTGATTTAATGGAAGAATAAGGGTTGCAAGTAAGAAATTACATCCTTATTGCATTTAAACGCTTAGTCAATAAGTTCACAGGGTCCAAATGCACAACCTCTAAACATCTCTGTATTCTAGAAAATATTTTAATATCGGTCAGTCGGTAGACGAACCCGGAACATAAAGCTCTGATGCACAATAACTGAGCCACTGGGCATTATTTAAATTTGATGATGATTTGGTTGCCTAACTGACAGGCGTTCAATATACATTGATATCGTAAATTAATTTAAACAATCACATTTAGGCATTAAAATTATTTATTATTCATTATTTATTTCATAATCACCCATTTTAAATGAGTTTATTCACGTGGGCGTTACAAAGCCTTAATTATTACCCCAAAAAATGCTTATTATTTGTTAAGAGAAAGTTTATGCAATTTTAATTCAAATGAAAAATCTTTGGGTGCATTCAATAATCAAGGTCTTTATTTGCGTGTGTGAAGAAATATGTTACAAATCATACAAATATTGTGTGTGGTGACAGTTGTTTGTGAGGTTATGTCGAGATTATTTTTTTATTTAAAGATTTCTTACGGTTTCTGCTCCGGTAGGTTGAGCGCCAGTTTGGGGGGCTCCCAAAACCGACTTCAAACCGCTGCGGAAATACTCCATTTACTTTGTTTAATCGCAGTGTTTAAATTATTGACATTTGGGTTTGTAATTAAAAACACGTCAGCTCGACTTAGTTGAGAAACACATTTTTAAGTTGAGAAATGAATCTTTTGCCGAGAGTTTATCTTATGCAACCTGTAGGTACGGATGTAATACTGGCTGCCTTGTGCACAGGCGTTCATCTATTTTGTTAATTTGAACATACAGTATGTGGAAAAGTGTTGAATAAAAAACTCATAATATAAAATAAAAATATCTTTAATTGAATGAAATATATTTTTTAATCACTGTAAATCTCGCTTACCTTTATATATTGAAATATAGAAAACTTAATTTTTCTTACTTTAAAAATATTTCAAATAAAATGTTTATAAAAAATTAAGGAGGCGCGTAAGAGGTGGCCGAGCGAGTTCCTCGCGAGGTAGTGGAAAAAACTGAAACTCTTCTGGGGTTATCCATGAGCATTAAATCATATAAAATCTGCAAAATCGTCCGCAAGCCCTTATCCCACGCCTTCAAAATCGCCTCCAAATTAATTTCCGACGCCAGTTGTTTTTTTATCATTTTTACAAAGGATGCTCTAAAATCCTAGAAAAATCGATAATTAGAAAGATAATCATATAATATATTATACCACAAGATTTTCCTCATCTACCTTACCCATATCGTGCCAGTAGAAACACGCATAAGTAACAAAGCAGCGGTAGAATTTTCTCGATTTCTTTTTGCCACTTGTCGGGCTTTTATTTAATCTCATATGTAAAGGCAGCATTTTTAAAATTCTAAGTTAAGGTCAGCATGAAACCCGAACAAAAGAATAGAAGAAAACGAAACAGAATATACAGAGAATTTTAACAAGAGTCAGGAGATACTGAGATCCCTCTAACAAAAAAAATAAAGGTCTTTAAGGTGAAAGAGGCAAGCCAGTAACAAGTCGGTAATATTCCATCATTCCCGACTTTACCTTCATCGTTTAGCGTGAGGGTGAGGGACTTACATCCAACGCCTGCTTTGAGATCTCCCGTCTTTTATGATTCACAGCAATATCCTGCAATATCGGAAATATGTTCGAAACTGCATCAATGTAGCGTATAATCCTCGACATTTGCCGCAATACTTTAAGCCCATGATCTTCTAAAATATCTTCTTCGTCCAAGGAAAAATCTTCGGGGAAATAACTCTTATGCTGTGGATAGTCTTGAAAAAAGCTGAAAATGCGTGTGCTATAAACCTAAATGTAATTTGCAAAATTTTAATATTACATCAAAAATAATGTCAAACCACATTTGCTAATTCTTCTACGGATCACACCCCAAGACTCCACAATTACTTTTTTTTCAATCGGAGTTAACGTTTCATATTTAACTTGGCCTTGGCCCATTAAAAATTCATTTATAACTATTTAACCAATGCCCAAAATTGCATGAATATTTTACACTTTAATTGTTTATAGTTTTCACCACTGAATTTTGGTAGTTTTACCACTCTAATTACTAGTAGTTTAATCACTTAAATTCGTTTCAAATTCGATTGAAACTTTTTGCTTTATATTAAATTGACGTTTTGATTTATATCAAATGTCAAACTAGTTAATACCCGTGTGCACTGTTGATGAATGTGAGCGAAAACATTTGAAAATTTGTGATTTAGGAACATGTTAAATCCTTTGGAAGTTTTTTTTACTAAGCACCAAATTTTAAAGCATGTCGTAAAATATGACGCACGTTGAAGCACGTTTTGTAACATAGCTGATAAATTTATGAACGATTTGAAGAAATGATATTCGGATAACCTATTCTCTCAAGAAATGCTAAATTTAAGCAACTATTTTGCCTTGGGTTCTCCTATCTATTGGTTTTTGATTTAAGGTATCTTCCATTGGTCCTTTTTAGAGGAAGAACTTTAATTTTAATTATTTTTTATGGCGTTCCTCAATCAACTAAGGAGTGTATTAAAGGTGTACTCATGTTTTACAAACTAAGGCAGAAATTTCTTTTCGACACAACCTTATTCCACTTTAAACCTTTTTTATATTATTTTCCGTCTACTCTTTCTTTGATTGGAAAGCACCAGGAAGATATTAATATGGACGGCGCTCCCCAATCAAAGAAAGAGCAAACATAGAATGTAGTAAAGAGTACAGAAAAGAACCACCCCTGGCAACAAAAATTAACTTTTTAACTCTTTTATTTTAAAACTTAAAATTGAAATATACATAAAACATATTAGAAACAAATAAAACAAAATCTTAGAATCGAATATTTTCCAAATCCTGTTGGTAAATGTGTTTTTGCGAGGCTGGAAAAAACGTTAACAATTTCATAAACTCCTTCCGTTTAATAGTAACCACGACCGTAAATTTGGCAGTTTTATACGTGTAATACTGTCCAATATGTGGAAATAAAATTTGATTCAAACCGAAACTATCGCCGGCGTTTAAGACGTGTTCGCATATTTCGCTATAAAGGCTGTCTTTAATGAGACAATGCACGCAACCTTCGTGTATGAAATACATGGTCTCGTCTATATCGCCCTTGAACGAAATGTAATTGTAATCAAAATACGTTTCGGTGCGCATCGTGGTGGATAACTGGCGGAGGAAATCGATGTGGCAATTTTTGAAGATGTAGTGGTTTCGGAGATGAAAACCAAACATCGAGTTAAGCACTGCTTCGCACAAATAATTCGGAGCTTCTTCTAGTAGAAAAGGAAACTGCATTCCGTTTTGTATTTTGAGCAACATGTTGATGTAGCTGATGATTTTTAAATTGAGCGGAAGCGAGGCGTCGCGTATTTCCATGAAGTTTTTCATATTATTGCAATCAGTTAGGTATATGGAATTGATTTTCGTCACAATTTGTAACGTAGATGTGAAGCTGGAGTATAAAAAGACCAATACGCAGAGGTTGACCAGCAAAATTTCCGGCAGGATTAAAGGTATGGAGTTGCCGTATAATTGCAAATAAGGTACACAAGTACCCGAAAATATGAACATTACAGCGTCGGAATATTTCAAGCCTGACGCCACGCTCTCATTCCACGTATTCGCCTTATTTTGCCAAAGCGTTTCGGCCAAGTAGTAAATTGCAAAAATAATTTCCAAATAGAAAAATAAATACATCAAGGTGTAAATTGATCGCATGATTAGGACGTTGATATTCAATTTATTCGTAGTTTTATTCATGTGTTGAAACAGGTAACAAACGCGCAAAAATCTGTTCAAGCGCAAAATTACAAAAATATATTTCTTGTGGGGAAAAATAAATAGAGAAAAAAAATCTAAAGGCAGACTCGAAGCCAAATCGAAATAAAACCCCAATTTTTGATTTAAATAACGCTTCGCAATTTTCTTCCTATCAAACACCAGCATGCCATACTCATCCTCGTAGGCTAAGTGGAAAATAAAGTACATCCTGATGACCCAGAACGAGTCTCTTATATACAATAAAATATAATCCTCGATTTGCGGCACGATTATGTGCAAATATAATTCCATAGGGAAACCGAAAATGAATTCCACTGCGAACAAGAGGATTTCGATGCCGCGCAGATATTTATTGGGCCTAAAAATTTGCGTCCTGCAAAACATTTTCGCACGCATATTCATTCTCGAATACGTCGCGCTCTGTTCATCGCGATAACGCCGATCAGTTGCCAAATTTTCGTCACCTATCAAATAATCAACGTTAAATATTGTGTAGCGTCCAAATGTGCTTTGGAAATCTTCGTATTTCGAGAGGAGGTCGTGGAAATCCGCGCTGGAAAACGTAAGGGTTTCCACGTGGCCTTTGGCCACCATGGTTAAAGTTTGCCGGCTCAATTTGCAGTTATCCAAACAGCCGAAAATGCTGCCGGGTGGAAGTGTGAGTAGGCGGTTATTGTCCGGGCCTACGACTTCGATGAAGCCTTTGAGGAGGTAGAAAATTGTTCCGTGCACGTCGTTGACGCGGTATAAAATTCCTGTTTTTTTAAACGTCGCCTGCTTGGCGATTAGTAAGAGGCCTTTAATGAACGATTTTTCTGCTTCAACGAAAATACCGTGTTCCATCAAAAAGGCGCCGTAAATGTTAAAAAGTACGTCCTTCTTCAGCGCCGTTGGGAACGTTTCAATCACATCACGAATATTCTTTCCTCGCCGCTTTTCCCAAATATATTCAAAATAATTAATGACTTCATTTTTAACGTTCTTATCGATACGACAGTACGAAAGGAAAGCAACCAAATTTTTCATCGCGTCTTGGTACATCGTCAAATCGGCATTTTTAAACAGAGTGATCGAAATAACCTTTCCCATACATAAAATGCGCAACATAAAACCTGCAGCGCTCCATAACCCCACAATTAGACGATTGGGCCATTTCCCAAAAACGTACTTCCTGAATCCGTTCCCCAAAAACAGACTCACCAATAATAGCACGCTTTCCCAATGCGTTTTCTTGGGCGATAATGGCCTATCAGTTTCCGAAAGCGTTAAAAAACTGCTCGCGCTACAATTCACACCTCGGCCAAATTTTTCCGACTCCGCAATGGACTGGTCATACGTGCACACCAAATAATTCCCAAACGTGGAAAAAAACGACACAACGACGATGAAAATGAGCAAAAAACTAAGATACGAATAATGCCTGACTTTTTGCAACCTATCAGTCACATAGTTTAAAAACCCAACGATTCTGTACAGTTGCAAAATGCGATTCATACGCGTGAAGAATAACTCGCCAGAAATTATAAGATCGAAGGGAAAAGTAGCAATCAAATCCGTGATTAAAGCATGCGTTATGTAATACCTCGTCGTCATCCAAAAATTCTCAATTTCGATTCCGTTGTGGTCAAAGTATGTGACGAAAAAGCGCAAACAAATGTCGACGAACGAAAACGCATCCAAAACGCGCAAGATGTACAGTTGGCCTTCTTTAATTGTAATTAAGTATTTGGAAAGGCTCAATAGGGCGTTAAAAAAAACGCAAACGCTGTGGAAAATTTCGTAGTAAAATAAATACACGGAATGCGTTGGAAGGGTACTGACTGTTCGTCTGAATAACGCCACCAAACTATGATGGCTCATTTTGAAGCCTGATAAAGAAATGCCAAAATGGGACGTGTGTTGTTTAACTTTTCCTTTTCCCTTTTTAACGGCTTCGACTTCCACGTACGACATGCGACTCATTAAATTTTTGGGTTTTTCAAAACCCCTGATGGATTTGAGCAAGCACCTGTTTTGATCGGGGTATTTGGATAGGAAACGGTTGAAATCCGTTTTCGAAATTAGCAAGATGGCACAATCGGTTTCTGTAACTGTGGTGTATAGTATTGGCATCTTTAGCAAAGTCTCGAGTAAGCCGATGTTGTGATATTTGGAAATTGTGAGGTGGTGGTTAGCAAAATGCATGCGACAATAACCCTTTTCAATAATGCAGATTTGATTAGCCACCTCACCTGCATAACAAATTATCATCCCTGCTGGCATCACTTGTCGCGTTACGTATTCGCACAATTCGCTAAGAATTCTTCGCGGGATTCCCCTGAAAAGTTGATTCCTCTCGAAAAAGCGCAGCATATCCAAATTTCTATACGCCATTTCCAAATCTTTTGGCAAGTTGGTTTTGATAAAAACGTGCCGATTTTCATCCCGAAAATACCATACCTTCTTTAAATAGCGCCAAATTTTCTCCTTAAATCGCTTATCTATGCCGAATAAATCAATAGCGTTCCCGATCGTAATCAATCGCTCCTGTTCGTTCAGTAGCTCCAAATTTTGCAACGCGTTCGTAGCGATCGTGTTTGATAAAAACCTAACTGTGAAAATAAAACTGGCAATCGAAATGATGATGTAGGTTATGAAAGAATAGCTCGGCTCCTTTATGGGTATTTCCCCGAAATTCAAACCCGTCAACATGGAGATTGCAATCGAATACGTTGCCATTAAGCGCGAAATATCGGTCATCGCCTTGGCGTTATCCAAATATTTAGCAAAATCAGGGTGACACACGTCGCCCGAACAATTGATCATATACACGAGAAAAATCACGTAGTACCATATAAAAATGCAATGGATGCAATACTTTAAAAAGTTTAACGTTGTCAAAAGCGATGTGTTCCAAACGTTTAATTTTTTAAAAAACAAATTGATTTTGTAATATTTGAGCAGGCGATTGGATTGCAATACTACGAGAATCCAATTGGAAATGTTTCCGGATAATGTGACCACGTAAAAGTCGATAGGAAACGTGGCAATGCAGTCGAGTATGAAGTATACGTTGCGGATTCTGTACGACACGATAGAGATGGGGGTTAAATACGTGGCTCCACGCGTTTTTACAGCTGTTACCACTTGGAAATATACATCCAAGGCGTAGACCGCCGTCACGAATAACGTCATCAAATTTTGCTCCTGCACGGTTTTATCGCAAAAACATAAATGATACGGGTACAGTATGACGTAAATAACGGTGATTAATAAAGCGATGATATCCCATACTAATAGAATTTGTGAATCGGGTTGGAGGATAAAGTGGAATTTCGTTTTGAGAAAAACGGAATCGTTGACGAGTTCGATTTCATCCGAAACGACCAATCGATCCAGGTGCGCGATGTAAAACGTTAGGTTGTCGATGTAATCGTAAAGTTTTTCGGTGATGATTTCCGTGTTGTTGTTTTCCGGGCTTAATAACTCGCGTTGAAATTGTTTGATCCAACCCATGATAAGGATATCTGTTTTTAGAATGCCTGATTTTTTCAACAAATTATACTCGACTATGGCGCGCAATTTACGGGCATCTTGCACCCTCCTCTTGATCGATTTATAAAGTTGGACGTAAACTTCGCGATAAACCGTTATCATTTCGATAAATTGCTTCTTGTGCAAAACTACCAATTCACAATAGGTTTGGCACACAACGGTACAAGCGCTGGGGTTGGAAATAAACAACGTGCTCTCTCCCAAACAACTTCCTCCCGACAAACTCAACACTGGCGTTTCCCCATCTTCTTGCGACAAAACTTGCAATACGCCGTGGCAAATATAAACCATCTTATTGTTGCACTGGCCTTTCTTCATGACAATTTCGCCCGGAACGGCGAATTCGAAGCGCATTAAAGACGAAACGAAGCGCAACAAATGGAGCTCTTGATTACGGAAAATGTGCGAATGCTTAAGCGCATCGAAAGCCATATCAACAATGACGCTCTTGGTTATACTATCCGGCATCGTCTTGTACAAAACATTTTCCGCCAAAATTCCATTACGTTGTTTTAAAAAATGCGCATAAAAATCCTTGAGCGTCAAAATAACTTGTTCATCTTCGCTCGTCCAATTATCTTGATTTTTCTCCTTGATCTCCTCATAAATCGTCACAATTTGCGAAAACTTGTGCACAAAAGTGTAGCTAGATTTCAGGGCGTCGATTTCAAAACACGCCAATTTGGCCACCAAATAAAACGTGTGCATCAAAAACAGCAACGCAGCAATACTGTAAAAGTGATACATAACATCAATGCGATACATATCAACATCAGCACCGGTCGTAATTATGTTCTTTATGGCCACGTAAAAAACGGCAATGAACGAGCGGATATCGCGGATTTTGCACGCATCTTCCGTGCCCTCCACGGAATAGCAGAAACTCGTATAGTGCACCATTGCGAAAATAAAAGTAACAATAATTCGCATAACGCACGTCCAAAAGAGGGCCATTTTAATTCCATTAGAGAAAAAATTGCGCTGCAACATTGTGTACGTTGTGAACAATCTTAATAAGCGAAATGTAACACGCAATCGCAAAATAGCGTTAATATCCGGCCTATAATCAACCAACGAGTACAAAAACTCGTAGGGGATTACAGAAATCACATCAATTACGATAGTTTCTACAATTGCAGGCGTGTTGTACAATTTTTGATTTTCCCAACGTACGACTTTATATGAGATGCGAAAAACCATGTCTACAGCGTACATGAAATCCCCCACGTAAATCAAATCTGGTAAATTAAAATTATGTTATTATATTAATTAATAAATTTATGCGAATTATAGTGCTACTTAAAACAATAGGGCGGTCGTATATTCTGAGGTCATTGATTGATATGTACACAAACATCGCTTCCAGCCAGGCTATGATGTTGCACACGAACACCATCATTCCAATGAGAACCAAATAGCCAGGTAAAAATTGGTACACGAGGATGGATTTCCAGCTGGTGTCTTCCAGGAAGCGGTTGAGGAATTGATCATCCACGTGTCTCGAAGGGCGCGTTTCGTGTGAGTCGTTGGTGCTGAAAGGCTCATCGTTTCCTAATACTTTTTCGCGTGACATAATTGAAACGATGACATATTTTTTAATCTATGGTAACTAATTTTTTTGCTACAAATTTTCATATACATGAAAAGTGATTGATTTTGGCAGAAAAATAAAAATACCTCCAACACCTCTTTGCGTTCATGTTTTCCTGGTACGAAATGTGAAATTTTTAAGTCGACAAATTTAGGCGAAGGCGAAGAGGTATCCCAAATTTTAAAATTGTTGAAATTTTAATTTGAAAATTTTACATTTCGGACCAAGATATCATGAACGCAAAGAGGTTATTTTGATTTTCCCGTCAATATTAATTTTTAGTTAAAAATGTTGAAAATTTTGATTTAAAAGTCTTATACAAATATTTAAATTTTTATATAATAATTTTTTGTTAGCATGGGATCAAAAACTTTTAAGCAAGTGCTGCCATCTTTGATTTTCTATTTAATTAAAAGTATAGCAGATAATTTTAAATTTTGATCTTTGCTAACTGTAATCAACGAAATAAATTTATAAATAAATTCTTATTTATTCATTATTTTGGGATACAAATATATGGTTTACAATATTACAAGAAATATTGGGTTTACTAGTAAGTTGCAATTTTCAGTATGCGAAATGAGCTCTTAAGCTACATCTTTTTGAGAATACCATTAGTGTGTCCACACACCATCCTTCTCTTGACAACATTGTTCACCGTTACCTGTTAAAATACAATAAAACCTCTGTTACTTCGTTGTAATATGAACGTATCCGTATCATAATTTTATTTAAAAATTCAAAGTTACTTCGAACTGCTCGAGTACGAAGTTGCCTAATCTAGTGCATCAATGCTACCAACAAACATTTAGCATTACTTTATCTCACCTTATAATTTTTCTATCGAAATTTTTTTCATAATAGTTTCAAAAATTTCATGCCTTAAAAAAAATCAAACTTCAAACAAATCGTAAACATTTCAAATTCATTTTTTCCATCATTTCACATTAAAAATTCTCAGCGTTTTATGTGCTGTAAGACAAAATTATAATCCTGATGCATATGCCCTTAATACCAAAACATTTTAGGTTACTCACTAACATACAATCCAGATTCAAATCCACATCTAACCTCATTTCCTTACTTAAAAGCATGCCTAAAGACCGTCAATATATCGTTGACGCACAAAAGCAAAGACAGAAAATTAAAGAGAGAAATTTAAAATATGTACCGGCACGAGTAACTTTGCAAGTGTTAGGAACAGGGGCTGAAGGTGCTCCAAGAAGTCTATACATTTTTTCAGATCAATCGAGGTATAAAATGATTATTTAAATTGATGGAAATTTTATTAATTATATTAATGTTTAGATATTTGTTTAATTGTGGGGAAGGCACACAACGGTTAGCACATGAGCATAAAATGAAATTGGCAAAATTAGAGCACATTTTTATTACTCAATCAGTTTGGAAAAATATGGGGGGATTACCTGGTACTGCATTAACCATTCAAGATGTTGGTGTGCCAAAAATTACACTGCACGGTCCTGATGGTTTGGTAAATTTTGATAAATTGCAACGATTTTCATAAATTTGCGCAATTTGGAAAAATTATTACAATTTACCATAAGATGTGTAGCTGTAGTGGTTTTAAAGTAAATTTTCTGTTTTAGGTTGAATTATTTGCGGCTACAAAAAAATTTGTTGTCATGAGAAATTTGAAATTAGAAATGGCTGATTGCCATGCTAACAATACATATAAAGATAATGTAATGATGGTAACTTACGTGCCTCTTGTAAGAGTTCCCGTTGCTGATAGAGAAGAAACTGTTGAGGATGAAATTAAAAGGCATTCGTTTGGGGAACAAATCGATATGGATAAAGGTGTGCAGGCTGGGTCTAGTATTACTGTAATCAAACTATTTAAACCTTTGTGAAGAAATTTTGATTTTGTTTCAATTTCAGATGGATGTTGGCGTGGCAACAGATTCTCGAAAATCAAGAAAGCGGAGAAGATCAAGGAGCAAATCATTAAAAGCAAACATTTCTGATGATGACACTGATTATTATGATCATGAAAGTAAGGTATTCAGATCTAAAGGTAGAAGTAGAAGTACGTCCAGATCACCTTCAGGTACCTTTTCCAATCCCGTATCCAATTTGTTTGAATTGATTTATATTTTAATGTGTAATTTTATAAACAAAATTTGTTAGGTGGACGAAGCGCGTCATCAAGTGCTGCTGAGATTAATAAGGAGGCATTGAAAGCTACTAAAGATAAGGGGCAAGTTATGGCATTCGTTTGTCGATTACAACATCGACCTGGAACTCTTAATTTGGAAAAATGTGTTAATTTGGGAGTACCAGCAGGCCCCCTATTAGGGCAATTAAAATCAGGCATAGAAGTTAAATTAGATGATGGTAAAGTGATCAAACCAATGGATGTTTGTGAACCAGATGATCCAGGACCTGTTTTTATGGGTAAATTGAGGTGCCATGAAGTGTTTAAAATTTTATTTTTGCATTTTTTTTAGTTGTGGATTGCCCTACAGAAGAATATTTGGACGCACTAATTTGCAATCAGACTTTAAGTCAGCACCAAGCTAATGCCAAACGAGATGAGGATTTTGCTTGCTTGGTTGTTCATTTTTCCCCTAATCACATTATTAAACATCCCAGGTAACTAAAACTAAAATTACATTTAAGCTAATTTCGTTGGCTAAATATTTATATGATTGTATTTTTTTTACCACAGATATCAAAAATGGATGGAATGTTTTTCACCCAGTACCCAACATTTGTTAATCAACGATACAAATACATGTATGGGCAGCATATCAGTGCATCGCATTCAATACAAACTAAACCTTTTGAGCAAAGAATTTTTCCCATTATTGGGTGATCAAGGTTCTCAATTAGAAAATGAAGACAGTGCAAAACCAACAAACCTTTGTACTAAGACAGGCCCTCATAAGAATGGGAAAAATAGTAATGGAACAATACAACCCAGAACCTTCTGCAGTTTTCATGTGCGCCCTAAGACCGGTTTAGATCAGTATGTACGAAGAATTTTGCTTTGAAATTTTAATTGCATTAATTAAATTACAGTTCAACTGAACTTATATTAAATCCATCAGAATATATAGATGAAACTTTAGCAGTAGAAGGATTTGATGACGAATTAAGTAAATTAAAAATTAATTTGGCGAGTAAAACGAAAAATTTGATTATTAGACCGTACCCCAAAGTGCTTTTCTTAGGCACAGGATCATGCATTCCTAACAAAACTAGAAATACAAGTGGAATTTTACTACAATCCAGGTATTTTTTACGCACACTTTGTAAATACGTTATACATTTATAATTTATGACAAGTATAACTGAAATCATTCAAATTTTAATCAAAATTAGTTAACACTTTAACAAGAATCACCTAATTTTGATAAAAATTGCTCAAATTTCATTTTAAATTTATCACAAATTCACCCAACTGTGCTAATGTAATTATCATTTCAGTGATACAAGTAATATTTTAATTGATTGTGGAGAGGGTACTTACGGACAAATTATACGTTTTTTCGGCGAGACTGAAGCAAGAAATGTTCTCGCAAACACTGACGCAGTTTACGTTTCACATTTACACGCTGATCATCATATTGGATTGATTGGTTTTTTGCAGGGGAGACAGCGAGCTAGAGAATTATTAAGACTTGAACCCAAGGCGGTTTATTTATTTGCCCCTAGACAAATATTAAGTTGGCTTAATTTTTACGATCTTTGCTTTGAAGACATTGAAGATGAATATAAACTTATACCTAATGGAGATATTGTAATTATTAATATTAACATAAACCCTTGTTTAAAATTTTCACTTGCGACGCAGTCAGTATTGGTCGCGTTCACATTGTCTAGATATTTATCTGATATACGCGTAGTACACTAAAATTACAGTTTTACTTTACAAAAATTAGGAAAAAAACGAAAGTCGGGAAAACTGTTCGTTTTGGCATGTAGTGTAAGAAACTAAAAAGATGTAAGAAACTAAAAAGACTCTGGCGTTTTTGGGAGGTACAATATTTTTTGAAAGGGTCGAAGGGCAATAAAAACTCGTTTATTTCGCTATCATCATTTCGAGCCAATTTTTGACTCTTCAAAATATATGATTTTAACCACATTACCATGTCCACAATTTTTTTTTCTCCGTCGTTTGGTTTTTTAGCGCTTCTTAAAGACCAAAATTAATTACAGTTATAGCAGTACTATTCAACGCACCTATTTTTCAACTTTTTTCGCTTGTTTTTTATCGGTAGGCTTACAACAACTATACATGCTTACAGATAAACACCTTTAGCGCGTTATATTATAAATATTCCGATTTTAGCTTTACAGCAAACACCAGTTAGATGTGGAAAAGGAAACATCGATATTTTTAGCCCTTAACATGTCCGATATAAGTACATGCCATGTAAAACATTGCCCAAATGCTTTTGGGGTTGCTTTTACACACAGTTTGGGAAAAATTACATACAGTGGAGATACTATGCCATCAGAAAATTTAATTGAATTAGGTCCGTGCGTTAACTTTTCAAAAATTATCAGAAAATTAATTTAATTAATCAATTTTAGGAATGAATAGCGACTTATTAATACATGAAGCTACAATGGAAGATGAGCTATCACATGAAGCTATAGTAAAAATGCATTCCACAACATCACAAGCAATTACTGTAGGGCAAAAAATGAAAGCTAAAAATATTATTTTAACACATTTTAGTCAACGTTATGCTAAACTTCCTAGGTTCAATGAAAATTTTACTGATAATGTTGGAATTGCGTTTGATAATATGATTGTAAGTAACTCTACAATTAAAATCTGATTTAAGTTTCAATTTTTGACTTGAATAATTATATTTTATGCCTTCCTTTATTCCCTTGGCAAATTAAAGTAGTCATCATCTACAAAAAAGTCTTAGGACTTGAAAACGTGCGATTTCTCTATGAGTTTAAGCTCCGCCCTAAAATACGGCGGGAAAAATTAATTTGAATCGCCTAAACTCAATTTTTTTTTAACCCATTCTAATTTTTTTCCTAAAATAAATTATTTTAATTTTAGGTTACACTAGATGAGTTACCTTTAATGCCATTATTAAATCCAGCATTAAAATTAATGTTTGCAGAACATTATGAAGAATTAGAAACTAAAGCAATCAAACGACAGATGAGGCTAGAAAGAGAAAAAGATGCAAAAAATAACTAACACTGTTGGTAAAATTTATAACACACATTTGCTGTTATTTAATTATTTATTAAAGGAATGAGGAATTTTTAATAAATTTGGAGGCAAAATTATTTTCATTTTATTAAAATTTTATTGAAATAAATGATTATGTTAGTTGTGCCTCATATATTAATGCCCTTGATAAATTCCTTGCTATTGCTAACATGATAATTTGTGTTTTATCTTTCATATCAGGCATATTTTCTCTCTCTTGTAAACAGTTTAATAAATTTAATGTATCATTCGATGAAAACACTAATTTATCACATTCTAAAAGTGGGAGAGCATCAGATAAAAGTGTGCACCAAAAACTAAAAACAAAAATGTATTAAATTTGCAATAATTTTACTATGAAAATAATAATAATAATAATAATGGTAATTAATCCACAGATTCATGTTATATGGGATGCTGAGAGTAAACAAGATTGGCAAGGTGCAAAGTACCATTATTTCATTAAACTTTGTAATAATCATATTAATAGAAATGGCTTTGCACCCTAACCCTAACCCAAGAGTATTTCATACAAACGTCACTGGATCGGTGAGCGTTCTGGTACTTTTTTTAGCAAAACACGCTTATAACTTTCGGTTTTCAACGGAAATACATGTTTATACTTACTATTTTGGAGTTAATTTTGATGCGACTAATGAAATTAAAGCGGTTGCAGCATCTTTGAAATTTTTCGCTTGATATAGCTGATGAAATTCGTAATATTTTCCTACAAAATATCTATTATAATTAAAATTTACAGATATATTACCTATTTTACCCAAAAATATTAACCGGTCACATGCAAGCATACTAGAACCCAGATGATTTATTAAATCGGAACTTTCTAATGTTCCGGAATTTATATATTCCTTTAAAAATCCATCGGCTAAAAAGGAGACTAAATTTGCATCTTGTGATTTTAATGCCCAAATTAGGGCGTTGCCACGTCTTCCATTTTTTAAACTTTCGAGGCTTTGAACCTTGGAAATTGATTGTACTGCAACAAAAATTAATTTTTATTGAAAATTTGAAAAAAAAAAAAATTTAAATATGACAAAAACCATAGAAATTCTACTCAAAATGATCTATATTTGTATGTAAATCGTTCACAATTTAATTCAAAACTATCAAGTTAAATTTTTTAAATTCTGTGAACTAAATTGACAAAATGAAAACCGCGGAAAATGCACTTAGTTTGCAGAGAATACATTACCTATATGCATCATGTCTCGTTTTTGCGCCTCCCTTATAATTTTGTTTGTTTTTGCTTCAGATTCCATGCGGATTCTAGGCAGTAACAATTCAATTGCTGCGGCTCCTTGAGCTTGGCAATGGTCTAAATAATTAAGACCAATTTGCCACAAAGACTGATGTCCCATTAACATTGTGCCATATTCTAGTATTAAAGATTCGCGCAGTTTGGTCGACGTGCTGAAATGAAGTGTAAAAATGTAGTGAAATTGGGGTAATAAAATCAAAAATCTTACGCTTCGTCCGTTTGCCATTTTTCCAATTGGCCTGCTTGGTGCAACAAATCGGTTAAATGCGTTACAAACCAACCGTTGTCGGTCATTTGCTCGATTTCTTTAATTATCTAAAAAATACTTAATCCTGTAACTTCACTACTAATATGTGTAAATTAAAATAAAACGAAAATGCCTCAAGATCAGAATTACGTCCGTTATATAATCATTAATAATCATCGGTAAATTCTCCTCATTTCCCAAGCGCACTTGCGTAGTAGAGAGACTATGCGACTTATATAGTCATGTCGTACTCTCGAGCATTGAAAAGAAGAAATATTTCAAAGTGTTTTAAACTGTGTTAAATTAATAAAAATACAATTATATTTTTCTACAGATTTTGAGCAAATAATCCCTTTAATTGTGTAAAATATTAATAATAATAATATTTTTAAAGTTAATGTAACAAAATAATTATAAATGGGATCAACGAGATGCTAGAGGACCCGGTTTTAAACCCGGCTTAATTTGTTAACTCTGA
Organism: Gymnusa sp. GC000175; assembly: GCA_030264735.1. Classification (NCBI taxonomy): domain Eukaryota; kingdom Metazoa; phylum Arthropoda; class Insecta; order Coleoptera; family Staphylinidae; genus Gymnusa; species Gymnusa sp. GC000175. The sequence continues at coordinate 22,801 of JARJDX010006603.1, forward strand.
GTAACTTCAAACCTCTCAGAGGTGTCTTTAAACTGAGTTGACTGAATTTAAATTGTGTTGGAGGTTATAGACAATTGTTTTGGCAATAAAATGGCCCCATCAGTATTATTTTCAGCTTAGAATAAGCTCAGAATCGGCGTTGAAGTGCGTTTTAAAATCAAGACTTTTTAGAAATTCACAACTTTAGACCGAAATTTCTAGAAAACTAGGACCTACTGAAAAATTTTAGACAAAAATTCTCGTGTTTTGTTTACACCAACAATTTTTATTCCAAAAAATTTGTAATAAATAAAATATTTTTGGATTTATAACCCAAATTACCTCAACATCACCTTCCATAGCAGCTAATAGCACCCGATCAAGATAATGCATCCTAACATCCATTCTCGCAATCAACTTCTTAGCAAATTTCCCCAATTCAAAACTCTTAACAGCAGGTTCAGTATAAAACAACCACCCAGCTAAAACCTCATACCACGCATCGCTTTTATCCTGCACTTCATTCCACGCCATTTCCTCCCCCACTATTAATCGCATGATTAAATCCAACATTTTTTCACTCACAAACATTTTAGCATCGATTTTTGATTGCGTATCAACTAACCAATGTTTCCAACGCAAATTAAATTCTGTTATTGAGATTCCTTGATATATATCGTAAGAGGGCATGGATGTTATTGCTTGATCAGCCAATTTAAAATGTTCCGTATGTGCATATGAATGCAGACTTAATAAGGCTTGGACAATTTCTATTCTGCCTTGTAATAATGAACCCAAAACTGTCTTCCAGTAATCGGGATGTGACTCTAAGCCAATTAATTCACCTGAGAGTAAAATTGCTGCTTTACGCTCGTATTGGGGGAAATGAAAACGAGTCCATTCTAATAAATGTTTGATTATTATATAACCTAAAACAAAGGAATATTGGTCATTTAAACATTATTGTAATAATATATATTAATGTATGG
>JARJDX010006606.1:0-14230 GCA_030264735.1 Gymnusa sp. GC000175
GGTAACCTATGGAGGTAAATTAGGTCTTCACGACTCTTTTTATTATCGTGTAAAACTGTAAACTGTGCTTGGATTTTAATTTTGGAAAAAAACTTGGTCAAGTCTGTTGTAGGGGTATATTTTTGTATGGATCCCTCCACCCGCCCTCATTTTTTTTGGAACCTATTAAGGTATATCAGGTCTTCACGACTCTTTTCATTATCGTGTAAAACTGTAAACTGTGCTTGGATTTTAATTTTGGAAAAAAACTTGGTTAAGTCTGTTGTAAGGGTGGGTGGGGGGTCCATACATCAATACAGATATTAATATATTCATGTATGTACGATTTGCCGCAATAATTCTTAGTTAAATTTTAATTATTAAATTCTTTTTTTTTAATTTGGATTTTTTGATAAAAACGGGGATTCCCCTACGAATCGTAAAACCTTTGTTCAAAACATTCCGTCATTTGATGTTTATTTTTTGAGATATTCCTTTGTTAAAAGATGAAAATGGAACACCTGTATCCAAAGTTGGCGCAGCCGAAAAAAAACTACTTTGTAACACATGGCACCCAAATGACTATTGGATTATAATGATGTTGCTCCTAAACGTATTTTGATTGTCAATAACGATTTGTCGCAATAATTCTTAGTTAAATTCTTTTTTTTTCCAAAAATGGGATTTTTGAGTTGATACGATTGGTAGATTAAAAATCACAAGGGTTTAGGATAAATAACATAAACTTTTTACGCGTTTTTTGTCAAAATATTTATGATGATAATAAGATATTAATATACAGGGATGATGATAATGATTATCTATCTAATATAGGAATCATGATAACAATGCATTTTTTTTATATATGATAACAATGCATACAGGTAGTAATAGCGAAATATAAAAAAATAATTATATACAACGTACTAACCAGATAATTACCTACTTTTTAATTGGGCAAAATTAAATCCTGAACTCACTCGATTACCACGAATGAAAATAAAATCATGCAGCATATGCTCGCGCCTTTCTGTTTTTTTTTATATGTATTGGCTATAAAGTTAAATGTGCGAGACTTTAAAACGTTCACCTTGCAACACTTTAAGTGTTTAGGTATACATTTACATTGTGTATGTTTATATTATATGTTGCGAATGGAAAACCTGATATATGTTATATATTTTTTGCGTTCCATACGTGGCACCACCAAAGGAAAATGTCAATTATATAAACTTGTCATAAATAAAACTTAAACGAATTTTATTGCCAGAGTTAAAAATATACCTTTACAATATATGTTAATACAATTCAAATTTTACGACACAGATTATTGCTCGAGTCACAACAAAAAAAAATATTTTCAATAAAAATATATATCTAGACAAAAATGGAGTGTCCTTTGCTCGACATTCCCGTTGTCGATATTTTTTGCATCCTTTTTTGAACGAAAAAGTAGAAATATATAAATACAATTATAATCTTGTTTGAAGAGCGGTGAAGCATTAAGTTTTGGTTTAAAAATCCCAGATTTGAACCACAGGCAGTGGGTTGTTGCTATTAGATAAAAATGTTGACACTCTTGAGTCTAGAGAAATTTTTAGTTTTTTCTATAAAACGTTTAGTTACTACGGGCGGGCGGGGGGTTCCATACATGAATATATTCATATCTGCATTGATGGATGGACCCCCCACCCACCCCTACAACAGACCTAACCAAGTTTTTTTCCTAAATTAAAATCCAAGCACAGTTTACAATTTTACACGATAATAAAAAGAGTCATGAAGACCTGATTTACCTCAATAGGTTCCAAAAAGAATGAGGGCGGGTGGGGGGTTCCATACATGAATATATTCATATCTGTATTGATGTATGGACCCCCACCCACCCCTACGTTGACCCGCGGACGCATAAGAAATATTTGAAATTGTAACAAATGACCCGCGGTCGAAAAATGTTGCCGACTCCTGGTCTAGACTATAGAGCTAGTTAGTATAATTTTAGTTGATTTTAACTTGTGAAATTTGTTATTAAGTAGTAAACCGGATTTAATTTGTATACTAGAGCCAGATTAAAGAAGTGTTAACGACTTTCTAGAGTCTAGAAAGGAGGAATCTTATTTACTTTAGCATACATCACAATTATTACGAGAGAAGAACTTCGGTGAGTTAGTTAGTAGATGAAAGCCTCGTTTTTACCAAAATATTTCGCTCTTGAGTGTACATAAAGTTTACTTTCAGCCGAATTTTCACGTCTTTATAGTGTGTAATGTTAGGTCTTCCTATTCTCAATTAGGCTTTCAGCCACCTATGTTTTCAACTTAATCATCATTTAAAATTTAATTTAAATGAATAAAAAATTTTAATTGAATATTTGCATATCTAAAAGAAATCTTTTCATTGTACTGAAAAAACGATAAAAAAATAAATTTTACGCATTACTTCCGACGTTCTTTACATTTTAATGAAATCGCAAGAGCGCAAGCAAAGGGAGAAATTCTTTTAAGTTATTGCATACAGGGTTAAAAAAAACGGCAGAAACTCTAATGTATTCAAATAATTATGCAATTATTGTTATTATTTTAATTTTGCGGAATCAGCTGCTTGGGCTATAGGCAATTCAAATTAAGTTTTCCCGCCATAGTTATGAACAAAATTTACGCTCTAAATAGGAAAGCGATGGTTCGAAGCACCGCTATTTATCATAAATTGCATATAGCATGGACATGAACCAACCCATATAGGTCAGTTCGAAATCCTCCGCTAGGTGGCGTACCGCTTAGTTTGAATCGCCTAATGGTTGCATGTTAAAGAAAAAGCATGATCTTTCTGACATTACAAAAAAAAAATTACGAACATTTTTATAAAATCAAAATATTATTTTTTTGCTTCGGCTGTTGGTTGCCAAAATATTATTATCATTATTAATATTATTATAAATTATAAAATAATTTCAAGTAATAGATGGCTTCCTATAATTGGAACATTTTACTATTTGGAATTTTTCCTATCTTCCTACGGTAGGAGTAGGAGGTAGGTATGGTAGTACCATTCCTACTATCGTTGCTTCACTATCCAGTACTTTAAGTATTTTTTTAACTTTTCTTGTTTCTTGTCGTGATTAAAATTTAGAATGTCTCAGTTAATCTTGGATCGCAACTGCTGCTAAAATTTATGACAGAAAGGCTCATTAGGGTCCAGAGTAGCAAGCTCTGACAGGACCACTTGGTTGAAAGCCAGTTAGAAATAAAATCCTAACAAATATAACAAATATAAGCAAAGATTAATAAATTAACATAATTAATGCATAATTAGTATTAAAAAATAAAAAGAAATTACTATTAATTATAATTAATAATTAATTAATTGCCAATCACATAAATTATAAAGCAAGCAAATTTCATTATAATTATAAAAATTACTTCAGAAAGCTTACTTAAATCGCGAAGAGCACTTGATCTTGATCACACATAACATTATGTTTTATATCCAAAGAATTTTATAGTTCGGGTCGGGTCGGTGGCGCTCAAAACATTGTAAAACAAGTTCCAATTTACAAAATCAAGAAAAAAATTATGTGCACAAAACAAGTTTTTCCACGTACTTTTATATGCTTTTAATGTGTTTTAACTAAATTAAATTAATAATTAAGACAGAAAATTGCAAATTATGAATAAAATTATAAAAAGGTTAATTTATACCAAGTCTTCATAAATGGTTAATAACCACGCAGGTAGGCAACCCGAACGACATTTGATACTTTAATGTAAAATTTTCATTGGAATATCAAATGTCGCTCAGGGTGCCTATTTACACGGTCACGTAGTTATTTACCATTTGTGAAGATTAGTGGGTTTCCAACGAGATATAAAGTGGCTAGTTGGATATGAGAATTATAATATGTCGACCTCAAATAATTGGTGCAATGAGACAAAAAGATATAATGCGTCCCAAGTCGAGTAGGATAGTATCATGCGTAATATAAAAAATATAATAAAAGCGCAACCTCAGTCATTCCGTAACGCATTGTGACGAATTTTTTCTTTACGAATTTTGATCTTTCTTTTTCTATCAGACATGCTTCTCTTTTTTTTTTGTTTTACTCTGCTAGAAACAAATGTCCAGTCCTCTGTCCCATAAAATATCTTTTAAATATCTGTTTTTACCACATTACCTGTAGAGATGTGTCAAACACCTGATCCTCATGGCGGCATACAGGCCCAGCTGATTTGTATGTAGTTAGAAAATGATTTTTATTTTCAATGAGATTTTAAATCATCTCTCTTTTTGGACGTTAAACCAATAAATATGTGTAACAATAAATTTAAATCCATTTAATAATGCTTATATTTCCTTAATTTTGTATGCCGCCATTTTAAATCTAAAACTGACAGCATTTGACACATCTCTATAGACGGCGCTGCGATCCGTCTAACAGTATCAGCAGGTTATGTTAAAAAAGTTGCATATAAAAGCAATAAAGGTCTTTCGTTTTTAGTTGGTTTACAATCTACCGCTAAACGTCGTTCATAGTAAAGTTAATTTCCAATTGCTTTGGAAAGGGTTTCTCAAGTACCATTAATACCAAATATAATATAGCAAGTCCCAACTCGTAGACACAAAATGCCCAACTAATACACGCTAAAGAGACATCTACCGGCGAAAAGCGAAACTATAGGCTGAATGGGTAAAATTTGTGGACGGATACAATAATAATACTGGGCTGTTATATTATGTATTATATTTAGATATATAAAAGCAGATAACGTAATTTGTAAATTTGTGAACAGGACTTAATTTATTATCGTTTCAATAAAATGATTTACATCTTTCGATTAAACAAATTTAATTGGTTTTTCTTAATTAATTAAAATTTTATAAGGTAGAACGAAATGTAACTTCTCCACACGCTATTAATGGCTGACACGAAAAAAATAAATAAAAATAAGCATTAAAGTGGCGATTAATTAAGACTGTCATCGCCGAATTTTAAGTCCTTCCTCATAAAACAAACATTTGTCCAATCAAAATAATACGCGCTTGCAAAAGAATAACTTTATCAGAACACTCTCACATTTCTTTAATTAATTGTGGGTGTTTATAATACACATTAATCGTGCAGTGATACTTCAGCTTCTCATTTATATTACTATATATTGTTATTATACCGTTTGCACATGACGTAATCTGGCTTGAAATATTTCTTTTACTATCAACAAATAAATGTAAGAAATACAATACGTGACTTTGTTGTAGCAACAAAATTCAATTAAGAATCGTGTAAATAAACTTTGCATTCAGATTGTAAAAACTACGTGACCATATCTTATCTAATAAAAAATATATCAATCCAAATACTTTGCATAAAAAATGTTAAGCTCGTGGGAGACGTTTATATTAATTTTACGTGGTATACATACAGGGCATTCAAAAAGCTACTAACGTCATTACCTTATTTTATAGAAAATGTTTGGTATTTATTTTAAAATTGATGTTAAAAAGTTTTTTTCAATTGTTTTATTTTGATTTTATGAACATAGAGATTGAAGATTAACACCAAAAAACTATGTACATGTCAATTTTGAGCTTTTTTTTCTTAACTGCTAAAGGAAGGTTTAAGGTATTCCCAATTTTCTTCATCCTTTACTTGTTAAAGCAATCTGCTTGTTATTTGACGTTGTCTGTCCATGTTTTTCTTCCCTATCGTTCTTAGACTTTTCCATGAACTCCATTAAAACAGTTCTGTTATTTACCTATCATCGTTTTTTCTCACTACGTGTCCAGCGCTTTGCCATTTTAGTATTGTTACTCTTTTGATAATGTCTAATTTCTTCGTTTTTCATCCAAGACTCTCATTCTGACGTGTTCTTCCAAACTGGTATCAAAAATCCAAAAGCTCCACTTGTTCTATTGATTACTATCGAATTTACTCCTTGTTCGGTTGATTAGAATGTTTTTGGGTATAGATATGACCTTGCTATTCGCTTCTGCAGAGGACTTTATTTCTGTTCGATACATTGTAGTATCCGTAACGCCTCCAGTGGTTTGCTCCCTCCCATTTAGTATTTCAGACGTGATCAATAACTAACTGATCTTTCTGATCTTAATTCTTCTTCTTCTGGTGCCGAATCTGTTTTCAGACGTTGGCTGTTATCATTTCCGTTAGCTGTTGATATGAGGATCGGTCTGCAGCGATTCTAAATATTTCTGATCTTAATTAAGAAGATGATATTGCCTCTTTGCTAAATCACCTCTAGAAGCTTAAAAAATGCTGCACCAGTTCAAATCTGCCCTGAAAAACGTAGCCTAATCATAAATAAGTCTAATTCGTTTTGCCTCGCATACCAACTCTCATGGTCCACTGCTCAGTGTGTTATTTTCCTTCTTGGAAAATTTTCTCCTGCTCTATTGGGTAGATTCGGTAATGCCTCCAGTAGTTCGCTTCCTCTTTGTTTGTATTTCAGACGTGACCAAGAGCTAACTGATCTTGCTGAGTAAGCGAACTATATTGACCTATTTGCTGAATCACCTATTTAAGCGCAGAAAATACTGCACCAATTGAAATTTTCAGCTGAAAAACTTGGTAAATAAGTCTAAGATTATTTTCCTTGCATACAAATTTGAACCACTGCTGGCCAGTTACCTTTAGCGTAATTTTGGGATATGGAATGTGAATCATCTTTACGTCTTCTTGGTAATTACCAAATATCATGCCATCTAAAGTCTGAAGTATCCATAAAGCTATTGCCCATCCTAGTTATGTGGGTTCTATATTTATCTTGATTATCTGATGATATGATTTGCATGTTTTTCTATTACTTCTTACTCTTCCCATAAGGTTTTCTATGGTCCTACCGGTTTTATCTTGATTGTATTTGAATATTTCATGGTTTTCTTATCATTAGGTTGTGCTACAATTACATGGGTCATATCAGCAAGGTATGTTTTGTAAATTTGATTTCACTTTTAGTAAATACAAGTTTATTCCTCCAAGAGTTACCTAACATTTTCATTGTTTTAGATGTTTGGTCCAAAAACATATTTTTTTCACGATTTTTGCATTCGTTTTTAATTGCTAAAACCTTTATAATAAAATTGTGTTGATTAATCCACAATTTGTAGGAAAACACCAGAACGGTTCTTCAATTGTGGATTGAAAAACTTTATTGTTACCAGCACAGATTTGAAAATAAACTTTTTTTTACACAATAAATATTTAACTTCAGTTAAAAGTTTGATTTAATTGCAAATCGATAAAAAGCAACTTGATTACCTCCCAACAAGCATTTAACAATAAAACTTTTTCGATCAATAAAACTTTTACTTTTTGCTAAACGTGGTAATATTGATTTGTAACCACATGAAGACAGTTACATGTTAATGATAGATGAAGTTGTAAATAAGTAAATCTGCTCATGTACTAATGCTAATTAATTTCTAGTTTTTTAGAAACTTTTAGTAGTAAATTTTTTTTAACAGCCTTTAGTGTTTTATTAAAATTTTTTATTAGGCAGTTTTCGTCCTGGTTTAAGTCTATTCATATGACTTTGATAATCAACACGCTCAAAATCCCCGTTGAATAATTAACGCCTTCAATTTAAGGTTGGCATCCTGATATTATGTTAGAAAGAGTAAAGTTGGTTGCCTAAATTTCCAATTTCTCCTTTTTTTTTCTTTCGTAGAGCTAACTGCTAATTTCCACCTAGTCCAATCCATCTTATTTAATGGGTGTATGTATGGTGATTTTTATTTTATGTAGAACACCAACCAAACCAAAAATTTTATTCATTAAAAAAATTGAAGCAAATGACAATTTTTAAAAACCTTGAAAAATTTTAATTGCGACACTTGCCTTTTCAGCTCGTTTATAATAAAAGTATAATTATTTAAGCGTTTTATCTTTAACCTACGGAACATATGTGGCTTTCAAGTCGTTGCTCTGTAATTTGTCCATTGATTTGATTTGAATTTATAATACCAAAATCAATAGGCTTAAATGCACATTAAATGCCACATTTTCTTTGTTCCGACTGTAAATAAAAAATGTATATAATTTTTTTATTCAACATTCAATATTATGTGATTGGGTAATTTATGTGAGCGCCATATGGAAAGATTTACCATTGATTGAAAGTAAAATATTTAACGATAAAACGAAAAAAAAATCATACACGAACAGTGTAGAAAACTATAAGAATCGTTTAAATCAAAATTAGAGTAATTTTTTATTTATAATTGTTTTTAATTGATATCAAAATTTCTACTTTCCCGTAAAGGAAAAATATAAAAATTATTTACGATGAATTCCCCATCGTTTGTTGAAAATTGTATAAAAGGTCAAGATTTAAGCGCCATAGCGGCATTCAAAACTAAAGAAATAAATTCCCCATCGTTTGTAGAGAAATTGTATAAAGATGTGTCAAATGCTGTCAGTTTAAGATTTAAAATGGCGCCTTGGCGGCATACAAAACTAAAGAAATATACACAAAAGCAATAATAAATGAATTGCATATTTACTGGTTTAAAGTCCAAAAAGACCTGATTTAAGATTTAATTAAAAATAAAAATCACTTTTTAACAATATACAAACCAGCTAGACCAATAAGCCGCCAGGCAGATCACGTTTTTGACACATCTCTATTATACGTATGTTTAACAAGAGCTTAGAAACCGTATGTCGTTACTAATAATTAGTTACGCCATCTTTTGAGATCGAACAGAATTACAGTAATTACAGGAAACGTCAAATAAAGTTTTGGTTATGTAAGTATTGTTTATTATTTATCAAACTTATTGAAAAGGATAAGAGAAAAATCAAAACTTTCCCCTTTCCTCTTACTAGATATTGCTTTTGACAAGAATAAAAAAAATCACATAGTTATGTATGTGTTCTTTAATTAAAATTAACTTGTGTTTAAATAAATAAAAATTTAAACTTACTTCTGTTAAAATTGGTAAATACATTTCAGGCGATACTTTTTTAATATAATTAAAAACGTTAATAGATTAGGGATGTTTTATTTAGAGCCGTGTATTTTAATGTAAACGCCACACAAACTTTACGTGTCAAAATGCGCACTGCCGGTAATGCAGGTCACAACTTTATCTATCGTCGGTTTGTAGTGACATACGTCTTTGTATCGTGTATTTGAATTGTACAGCCTTTTCATTCTACCTACAAAAAATGGTAAAGAAAATGATGTTATGTTCACATGAGTTACGATTTTAGAAAATGATGAGTCATGTGCAGCCATTGTTGAACGTATAATAGAAAAATTGGCTGCTGAAGTGAATAAACAAAAAGTGATGGTTATAAGTTTACAAAATTTTCTACAAAATATGGAAAAGTACGTGAAGTTGATCAACAAAAATACAGGTATTGATTACATAAAAATCTTTAAAAGTTAAAAATTCAACTGACTGTAAAAAACTAAAATGGAACAAAACGAAATTATAGACACTTCAACAAACTATTAAACAAAAGCCGAGCTAATGAACTAAGTAATTATTTCATTTAATTATCGTTAAGAAATAATTAAAAATCTACGTATGGGCGATTTAAGCTAAGCGATACGCCCTCTAGCGGAGAAAAATTTTATTCTCCCATAGTGGGTACTTTATTTAATTCATAGGTGTTTACATATTCAAACGATATTTACAAATTCACCAAACATAAAAAACACCCAGAAAAGTGCCCAGCCACTGAAAAACACAAATATACGCGATTCAAGCTAAGCGATACGCCCTCCAGCGGGGAAAAAGGTATCACTTCATGGTGGGTGCTTTATATTTTTTTATATGTGTTTACATATTTAAACGATATTTACAAATTCACCAAATATAAGAAAACACCCAGAAAACGGCCCAGCCACAGAAAAATACACAAAAAAACATCGAGTTACTATCTGTCATAACCCTATTTTACCCATTTAGAGCAATAAAATATGGCGGGAAAAATTAATTTCAACCGGTTATTAAGATGCTTTTATACAAGAGTTAATAGTTTTTTAAATAATTTTTAATAAAAGTAAAATCGGTTAAGTTGAAGTGGAAATTTACTTTATCTTTTTACTAGTAATTCTAACGAAAAAAAATTTCAATTATATTTTGAAAGTTAACTTGTTAAAACCCTCTATAGCAACAATTTTTGTTTGAAATTTTTTCATAGGGTACTTTTTTTGCCGTAAAGTCGAGTGGAGATCATTTCATTTTATTTTCTGCTCCAAAATTTCGTTTAATTCGTTTTTTTTGTAATATTTATAATGCAATTGTAATTTTGAACAAATTAACATTTCTCTTTTCACAAATAAGTTGGTAAAAATGGCGTCTAAAAATACTAACAAAAAACTAATTACCGAATTGTATAAAAATTTTAAAAACACATTTTTCAAACAAAATTGGCAACCCTAACATAATTTTTTTAAATAGAGTTGGCAACCTTAATTTAGGTATAAAGAAAAAAATGGTTACCCAAGCCTGATTATTAACTTAACATAAAATAATCTTTGAACGCTGAAATTTAATTTCATTTAAATTTCATACAGTGTTTTTACATATTTCATGTTTTTGTGCGGCTTAGCCATTCACAACGATTCAGTTGTAATTTTATTCCCACCCGCGTATAATTATCTCCAGCGCGATAAGCTTCACATTGGGTGTCCCACATTTACAATTACAATTTTTTTATTTAACATGAAAGTTGCTCATTGGTCAAGCGTCCAGCAGAAAAGGTCGATTGTTCTATCCAATGGGGAATCGAAAGGTTTTATAAATGGTGTGGAAAAATGTGAAGAGAATGGAAATTTTTGAATATAAGCTAAGAAGAAAATTGTTAGAATATTTAAAATAATTATATGTAGAAAATTATTATTTATTTGGGTAAAAGCAAACAATCAAGAGTAATTGAGCGATTGAAGTTAATTAAGAGAACTGTAGGTGGAACATGTCCGTTCGAGAGTGTTAACTTTTCTTCTGTTTTTTTATGTAGAAAGAGTCTATTTTCGTAATGAGATTCATTTTTCAGAATTTTTATATTATTGAAAATAATGTTATAAAGTGTCGAACTAACATATGAGGCAAGGGCGCTAGTAATGTTGTTTTTGTGTTGGCTCATTCTGGATTATACCCATTGTCGCGTTTGTCCTACGTAAGTGTCGTTGCAATGTTACACTGTATTTTACGTTACGGTTTAGTGTTCGTAAATAAATAGAATAAAATCATCACATAATGGTTAATCCCTGACAAAGAAAATTTTTCTCAAAAACTAAAGAAATTAATAATAATTATAATGATTATGACATTTGTATTAATTGAAATGTATTAATAAGTATAATGTATAATAATGATAATAAAAATGCACCCCGTTAACTAGTTTTAATTAATATTTAATACACCAAAGATAATTTATGTACACCCTATGCATAAAACTCGTTGTTCATAGATATTTTTCTAATTGAAATTTAATAATAAAATATATCATGGGTATATAATTACTTTTAAAATGAATATTACACTGCAAAACTTACCTAATATACGCTATTGTAATTACAGGTACGAGTTTTCAATAGCGAAGGTCATTCTGGCCGTAAAATTGTATAGAAACAAGACAAATGTTGAAAAAATTACGTTGTTACATTTGAATTACATAATTTATCTTTCAATTAGAACTTAAAGATAATTATTACTATAAAAAAACTAATAACAAATTCCCGTTAATTATTTAATTTCTTTATTAAAATTTTAAATTGTCCAGAGTGTTTGCGAGGAATTAAAAATAAAATGCGAATATCTTTAATTCCTTTGTGTTTTAATAGAAGTGTATTCCAAGTGCTTATTCTATTATTAAAACCATAAAATCCGTGACATTATTATAATATGCGGACGCTTTTAATTTATTTCAAGATAAAGAATTTTTGGGTGTAATAGCATGCGTGTGTGTAAATTATTATACATTTTCATTATCGCATTTCACAGTTGTAAATTATTTTCAACACGATATAATTTTTTTACCATAATTAAGTCAAGTCGTTTTATTATATTATTCTTATCTAGGAAACAAGCTTAATTATTAAATTATTGAAGAATTAGATAATTTTTGTTCAGTTTTTACTTTACCCATAGCAATTTTAGCCATCATGCAGCAACTACAGTCAAACTTCTATAAGTCAAATTTTTTATATCCTAATTTTTTCGCAAATTTTTGCATCAAGAGCGCATTTTGTAGTTATTTCTGTAACCTGAGTTTTCTATATCTCGAAATTTTTTCATAAACTATGATGATTTGACGTAGGGAAGTTCGACTGTATATGTACTAAAGCGTTAGGTCGTTTGGTACTCGAAGCGTCTGCGACTCGAAGTCTCCCTCCAATCGACTTCCTATGTAAGTAAATAGAGGGCCGCCAACGATTACGATTCAAACGCCTCGTTGGCGGCGCTCCACTTACATTGGAAGTCGGTTGGTGGGAGGCTTCGAGTCGCAGTCGCTTTGAGTACCAAACGACCCGTGTGCGGATGGCCCTAGAGATGTATGCAACCATTACTACTCACCATAGAGCGACGACATCTGCCGCTGTGCCGCTACGCCACGTTCTTGCGTAACCTTTAAGGTTAGCCTCGTTATGGGGGTCGAATATTTTTCAAAATGTAGGACTTCTTTTGCTAAATTTTAAAATAAAAATAGGTGCAAAGGTTAAATAACGAATAAACTTGGTAAAACTAGGAAAAAAAACTCTCAGGAAATTCATGAAATGTTAAACACTGTTTATTGGGATAATACATTGAAGAAAACAACTGTTTTCAAGTGCCACAAACGTTTTCGTGAATGCCGTGAACACTCCAACGACGATGCAAAGCTTAATATCCCATCTTCTTCACGGCTCATCAAAATACAGTTGGTTGTGGTTTCCAATCGACGAATAATTGTCCGGAAGGTAACTGTAGGATGTATGCACACGATTCTAACAGAAAATTTTAGATCAGGAAAGGTGTTGGCAAAAATTGTCATAAAATTGCTGAAATCTGATCAAAAGCTCAAAAGAAAAGTGTGTTCCACCGGAAAAACTTAACTTTAAGTCCTGTTTTTTTTTTAAGGTTCATCACCAGTGGTAGATTGTGAATTTGCGAGTACAATATCGGAGTTGATTACGCAGAAAAAAGAATGAATAACCTAAGATAAACCAGGTACAAAAAAATCTTAGAAAAGCAAATCCAAAATCAAAGTGATTTTATTAACGTTCGTGGGAGCGTCCATTATAAATTTCTTACTGAAGAACCAACAGTAAATGCTGTCTTCTAGAAAAGGTCTTTAGTCGGGAAAGGGATCGTGTGCGAAAATTTTGTGAGAGAGTAAAGGTTAGATCTTTCATCATTATAATGCATCGTGTCATTCAGCCTTGATTGTTCGTCAGTTTCTGGTCAGAAATTTGATTGCATACTTAAACACACCTTGGTTTCCAGTCAGTTAATTTAGAGCCGTTATTAAAGGTTGTAAGCATCGAAATCACGCAACAACAGAAAGGATCATGGAAGATGCATTATGTGGGTCTTGAGATCATCGTCACTCCTGATATCCTCCTTAACGATACTTCTGCATTTAAGGGTTGTGAGCATTGAAATCACCCAACAATAGAAAGGATTATGGAATCCCCAACATGTGGGTCTTGAGATCATCGACACTCCTGACATACTTCTTATCAACACTACTGCATTTGGTGGTAGATAAACGTTGAAAAGTGTGGCTTAAGTAAACATTTTCACCTGCTTGAGGTGGAGTTAATGGGACAAAGCTTTAACCGGAATACACTACCGAATGAAGATGGTAACTTCGACGCTGAAGCGATTTACTAATACAACGTCGTGAAACTTGTACCTTGGCTTTAAAATAGTTAATTTTTCTAAAGTCTAAATCTATTCCATTTTCATTTTCTCATTGTATTTTGGTCAAGACTTTTCCGAATGAGTTTGGCATATTTAGCGGTTTTTTTTTCAAATGCGAAATGGTCATGTGGCAGCAATTCCAAAATGTGGACATCCTCAAACATTAAAAAGAACAACGAGGCAGGTAAAGTGTTGGGTGAAGAGCGAGAAGGTTCAACGAGTGGAAAAGAAAATGTGGTTTAGGTGCATTTTATCAGATGGGGAGTATTTTTGGCTGAGTTACCTGCACACCAGAGAAATGCGATGCGATGTACAACATATTTTAAGATGGTGAAGACAACGAAGGTGAGAATAAAACGCACACATAAACAGAATGGAA